>JAULBS010139617.1:0-12807 GCA_032355785.1 Symmetromphalus regularis | reverse complement strand
TAGTGAGGCAATGCTAGTTATTTCTCGTATTTTAATCAACTTTTATAATATTAATCACATTAAAACAATTTCTGCAATGCCTCAATGGAAGTTACACCACTGCACTGTTTTTGTTATTTTCATATTTAAAACTTTGACTTGTCTTTAAAGTAAATTGAGGTTACACCCTAAGATTCAATGCTAAAAGAAATAGTATGTCCTTAAAGCATACTGTTACAGACCTTTGACCTAATTAAATTTCAAATAAATAAATAACTTTAAATATGAACATTTGATTTATAAATAGAAATACTTCATTTAACTACTTACATAACCCCAGCATCTTGCTTATTATCAGTATTTTAAAAATAATGAATTATGTTCATGGACAAATAAATCGAAAAAATAAAGTTTTTTTTTGTTGAAAGAGGTATGACATATATATTTCGAGTCACTTGACAGGTATTCCCCCATTAGCCATTCTTTTGAAATGTCTGAATATTTTTGTAGCTGCCAAATATTTCTTGAAATCTGAAATTTGAAGAATTATAATTTTTAATGTGAAACAATTGTTCAACTCAGCATGGAATTCCCTATACCATGGTTCAGTTACAATGTCTTGCATGATATGAAAGAGAGATCTAGTATCACAAATGCATGTAAATTTCATTCGTAATCAATATTTAGAGGACAAAGCCTCTTAAATTCCATGGGAATATGCCTTTAATATAGTTTTTATATATATATATCAAGCCTGGAAATAATTGGCTGGTCATGGACATTGACCAGAACACTCATGTTTTAATATTTAGTAAAAATAACATTTCTGCATAGTTGGCTTCATGCAGCTTGTGTCTGTTGAATACATTGTGAAAAATTTAATAATAACAAACTAAACTGTGTATTTTGTTTAAATTGTTCATATTAAATTGTGTGTCAGGGACATTTCCTTTATGTTTGACACAAATTGACTGATGTTCGACATGTTGACCAGCGCAACTAAAATAATTATTTCCAGGTCTGTATATATGTATATGTAAATACACTCTACATATTTGTATATTTTAGATTGGTTCGTGTATTGAATATGTTGGAGTAACTCTGACCATCTGCTACTGCATATGATGGGGACTTCTAGCAGCGTGGCAAAGCAACAGAGAGAACCAGAAGTAATGGGGGCACCAGGTATGACTTATAACAGGATGTGTTTCCATGCTATAGGCACAACAAACACTGATATATAAAACTCATCTGTTAAAGCAACAGAGAGAACCAGAAGTAAGGGGGGCACCAGGTATGACTTATAACAGGATGTGTTTCCATGCTATAGGCACAACAAACACTCATAAACAAAACTCATCTGTTAAAATGTTTTTACATAAATAAAAAATATCTAATTATTTTGGTGATAATGTTTTGATATGTATAAATATTTCTGATTGTCTTTTAAAATTAATTTTTTGAAAGACATATAGCATTTATTATCTTGGGTGATCAAGGTATTACAGTAATGTAGGAAGGATTTTCAAAATGGTTCTGTTTCATGGGTGTATGTTTTAAATATTAACTTTTGATAATGCATATTTTTTGTAGTACAAATGTTTCAACCTGTATATTTAACCCAATTTAGATAATTTACATTCTGCCAAATGTGTTGTTAATACAAGTCTAAATCATATAAATGTAAAAAGATTAAAAAAAGTTGGTACACAAGTATGGATCACCACTGTTTTGCAACCTGTGATTTAATATAACATCAGGGCTGTTTTCAGAAAATGATTTGTCACACAACAGTGACTGGAATTTTCTATCTTTTAAATCTACATGTCAGTATTTGGTTTGTAATCACAATACGGTGGTGAGAACACGTTCTTGACAGCCATGTGCAGTAGTTAATGGTATGCAGTTTGGGAGTAGCAAATTAATCATAATGATTAAATATTGTATATTGGTTTTCATGCAAAATACAGCTAAACACATAACAAAGTCTGTTTTAACATTACTAAATTGAACAATGTAAACACTGATGTCATTAAATGTTTATTTACTGAACCGTATATATTCTCTAGTCATTTCCTATTAATATGACACAGTTTGGTAAGATGAGGATAAATGTTATTTGTTCCATTAATTTCATTATTTATTTTTATACTGAAATTGTGAATAAAATATTATCTGGAAAATGGTGGTTTAATGTTTAATCTGGGAACATACTAATGGTAAAACCCTGATGTATCTTACTGTTTTATTTTTCAAACAGATAAGAGTGGACAGACATCTTCTGTTGTTTCTCTGAGAAAATCATCAATGCCTGCTCCTACCGTCTCTTCACCAGATGATCTAATTATCCCACAGACCAGAGATGAGGTCGATGCACCAATATACCATTCTTTGATGAAAGATAAATATTTTGGTCACAAGACAGAAGGCAAATCAACAAAATTAGAAGAGAAATCCACCTCCATTCCTGGACAAAATGAAGAAGACCTCAAAGAAGCAAAAAAATTAATTGAAAATTTTCCAGTACTGAAACATTTTTTTTCGGATTTTGACTCCATTGGTGTGAAGTTAAGTGAAGTTACTAATTTTAAGGACTCTGATAATAACTGGACTGAGCAAATAGTAACTAATCTACTTTCACCATATTTTAGTGTTGATGATATATTGATGAAACAAACATTGGGAGACTATCTTGGTAGAATAAATATGCCACAAATACTGTACAGTTTTTATTGTTTGGTGATGAAGTCATTAGAATTGGAATATTGGACTGAGACACTTCTGGAAGACAAGTCTGAGCTACCAGAAACAGCAGTTATATTTAATCTGCGTGGCATGTTTTGGAACTATACAGACTGTAGTGCAGTGTTTGCAGAGAAGCTCACTTTAACAGGACTATTCAAATATTACACTGGTGATTTGCAGGCAATGAAAAATGATATTGCTGACTCGAGGGTATGTTTATTGTTGAAATTTATTGTTTGAGGGACCCAAAAATTATTGCCTTGGGAGGTCTTTCATCATGAAGATACTCAGAAGACCAATGCCAAATGTAAAGAGTGGGACCCAGACAGTGGTCCATGACTGGTGTAACAAGAGCAATGGTATGTGTTGTCCTGTCTGTAGGAAAGCACATAAAATATCCCTTGCCACTTAGTGGCAATGCTCGTATTTTTTATGATTATACATGTTTACTTCTAATCTTTCTACGAAGTGTGAAGCAACACAAAACTGAATATCACTTTTTAAGCCAGATATTTGGTGGCATTTTGAACCCCACCCACCCCAAGCACAAAACAATAAACTTTGGCTATAGGAGGCATAATCTTTTTTGGTTATCACATATGAATGTAAAATCAGTGAAATATTTCACTAACAATTGTAGTATAGGACCTTCAAGTTTATATTATGAATGTATTTTTGTTTGCAGAAAATAAGCTTTATTTTTGAATCTGCAATTGGAGCTATTCACAACAGTTCCAAAAATCCAGGCAGTCGTCACATCTTTATTAAACTTGATACGGTCTCTCATATTATTCCTTACCTGAAATGTGATTCACCAAGTAAGTCAAAAATAATTTAATGCTGTATCCCTTTTCATTCACTCTTCATATATGGGAGGTTGGGGGATATAATTATTATAAGAAGAATCAGATGGAGATTTCAGCAGTTGGCTATGTCAGTGGAGGATACAGAAATTCCATTTAGGGGGTCCCCAATAATATGATGCTGATTCCTTGATTCTTTAACATTAAACAAATAATAATTTAAAAAATTAAAAATAATAATAATTTCTTTTTAAATGTTATTTAAATTGCAAAATTTAGGGGGTCCTAGCCACTGGAGCCCCCTCTAGATCTGCTACTGATTGTTTACTTGGATTCCTTCATTTTATCAGAAGAACCAAGGACTATTTTTTATTGTCTTGGTGGAAGCTTCTTTTCTGATGGGTGAGAAATGGGAAACAGTTAACTTGAGTATGACCATTTCTGAAATCTTGTTACAGTTCATTTTTGTACCTCAGTAACTAATTATTCAGATTGGGGATGGTATTGAGTCTTTTTCCATTTCAAGATTTCTGTCATTCCACAGCAACTTGTTAAATTCCATTACAAATGTTTCAGCCTTGTTGAACAGCATGAAAAGTGGAGCTTCAAACTGATCAGCACTGAGTATAACTGAACAAACAGCCCAACAACACATACATTAATTAGACATGATACAGATTGTGTATTGGAGAGGGGATGGGGGTGGTAACATTATTTGAGGTAGTGGAATATACGGTAACAATAAATGTAACATGCTTTCAAGTGGTATGAATAATGCTTAGGTTTATGCATTATATAATAGATATATATGAATCTATACAAAAACATCTTGGAATACTTAAAAAGTACATACAAATTATGTAAGCTGCATGATGTGTTAACAATCAACATTTTATACATGAAATTTTAAAACAAATTCAACACTACTAGTAGTAATAGTAGCTCTTTTAACCACACAGAGGGGAAATAGTAGTAATAGTAGCTCTTTTAACCACACAGAGGGGAAATAGTAGTAATAGTAGCTCTTTTAACCACACAAAGGGGAAATAGTAGTAATAGTAGCTCTTTTAACCACACAAAGGGGAAAGGTAACAAGTTCTACAGGTCATTATATTGAATATAGTTTTATAAATTCATTTCTTTAACAATTTGTTTCAATAAAATCACTTAATCATGTTTTAAAATGAAATAAAATTATAAATTAAAATGTAATGGCATTCTGTAGTTTTCAGAAGTGGTTGGTAAATTTTGTACACCAATTTTGTTTTTGTCCCAGAGATGATTAAAGCCTTTTGGTACAAAGGCAGCCATTTTGAAATTGAGTAGGCTGGTGTTATTTTGTGTTTTCATAGATCTTTTCATAATAAAAACAGGCCACAGAAAGGTGGAGAATTGTCTTTTTTCTTCCATTTGTGAAGTGTATGCTAAGAAAAGGCATGGGTTATTAAGCTAAAAAGAGACAGTAACTTCGTACTAAAAGTTAGTGATCATTTACATTCAGAACATTTTAAAAATCTTTGTTTTGTTTACAATCCTGATATTTTAAAATCATTGAACGAAACGGGGGTTATTCTGAAAAGACAAAGACTTAAAGAGGATGTGGTACTGACAGTTTTTGGTTTGTTCTTGCAGGATTTCCATCTCTTTGTCGCCATCAGACAACAGGTCTACAGGGCCATACCCTTAGGGAGGGCAGGGGGTTGCTGCCCGGCCCCCACACTCCAAGAATTTAGTGGGATTTATTTTTATTTTTTTACTCCATAAAATAGTATATACATGTATATCTCAGGGTTTTATTTGTATAGTGTTTCATTAAAAGTTGTGCTGGTGGAGCATGCCCCCTGACCACTTAACTTCTAGGATGCTTTGCAACCTTGGACTAGTCACATAATTTGTTTATAAAAATTAGTGCCTAACCCCCACCCCACCCCCCACACTAGGATTTTGATCATGGTATGAACCGGGTCTAAATTATTGATCTCGAAGGTATCTCCGGGTATAACCTTTCCTTTTTTGTCTTTATGCATTCTACATTTCACACATTTATTGACTAAGACATGGCCGCCAGAACAGGGGTGGCAGTCCAGAAGCCATTAAAATTGTTTTTCCAGTATCAACATTTCAAACTTTTCCTGGGGGAGCATGTCCCCGGACCCCCTTTGTCCTCAACATCACAAGTCCATCTCACCAATGTCACAATCGTTCTGGCAACTCTGTAAGATCCAGAATAAAAGTGGACAAATTGTAAGCATATAAATGTGTTACACATATCATGGTAGATATAAATGTGTTACACATATCATGGTAGATATAAATGTGTTACACATATCATAGTAGTGGATTTCCATTGTATTTCTATGTCACAATTACCGTACCATTTGTTGATAAACAATGTTCATCATTGTTATTAATTTTTTTTTTTTTTTCCAGAGGTAAAAGCAATAGTATTGCTTACGCTGGCCTACATAATTAATGAGGACCAAAATGAACTCCTTCTGGCTGATAAAAGTATTTTTGGATTTTTGCTCCAGTATTTGGGCAATGCTTGGAAAAGTTCCAATCATCGTTTTGATGGGTTTGCAGTTGATGAACTTGTTACAGGCCTGATGGGATTGGCAAAAAATGATGAAAACAAGACACTGTTAATGGAAATTGGATCTCTTCCAATTTTAGTAGACATTATTAAAAGTGGATCAGATTTAGAGAAGAAACCTGCAATTGAATGCCTCTGGGAATTGTCATTCAACAAAGAAAACCAAAATAGCATTTCGGTGAGAACGTAACAATTACATGATTTATAGTTTGTACACATTTACAAACAATCCATAAAATGTTAAGAAGAAAGGTATTTTATTTGAAAGCAGAACTCTAACAGTTAATATTTTATTAATAAGTACTTGTGTGCAGGATGTACATGTAGCTCAAAAGGTAGCATGTCTGCCTGTGAACCGGTCAGTCGTCGGATCGATCCTTCTCAGTGGACCCACATGCAGTTTGGGGTATTTTCTGTTCCATCTAGTGGTCCACAACTGGTTTATCAAAGGCCGTAGTATGTGTTCTCCTGTCTATGGGATGGTGCATATAAAAGACCCCTTCCTGCTTATCGGAAAGAGTAGCCAATGTGGCGGCAGCGGGTTTCCTCTAAATGTCAGAATGACCATATGATTGATGTCCAATAGCCGCTGATAAGATTAAAAATCAATGTGCTCTAGAGGTGTCATTAAATAAAACAAACTTTACTTTACTCAAATTGTATCTAGAATCGAAATGATTCTTCTCAGTGGACCCATATGCAGTTTGGGCTATTTTCCATTCCAACCAGTGATCCAAAGCTAATTCATCAAAGGCTGTGGTATGTGCTGTCCTGTCTGTGGGAAAATGCATATAAAAGATCCCATGCTGCTTATCAGAAAGAGTAGCCTATGTGGGGCAGCAGCGGGTTTCCTCTAAATAGATATGTCATTACGACCATATGTGTGACATCCAATAGCCAATGATAAGATAAAAATCAATGTGCTCTAGAGGCGTTGTTAAATAAAACAAACTTTATTTTTATATAAATTTATAAGAACTTGTAATAATATTTTTTGTGTATGGTTTACATACCCTAATCCCAACCCCCACAAATATCCTCCATCTATGCAGAATTTATAATTTGATAAAATTTGTTTCAATATGGTGGATAATTTAGTTTTCAACATTCATCACTGATCTCATACTGAACTTTACATAAAGTTTGCACCCACGTGAGTCTGCTTGATTAGGTGTTTGATGTAAACATATTTTAAAATGTCATTGTACATATTCTATGTAACATTTCTATTTGATTTTGTCAAAGTTGTCTTTACCTTGACAGGCAAACGAAGAAATAGTTACACTACTAACATCTCTAAGTCAGTCTGCAAACAAAGGCGTTGCTAAGGCAGCAGGTGGCACCCTCTGGGTTCTCAGGGCTGAAGAAAGGAAGAAGAAGCAAGAAGGTAAATATAAAAATAAATAAGATATGATAATGAAACTCAGATGCACTGCCCAGAATAGCTCTAGATAGATAGATGTAAACAGAACAATTATGTTTTATGTTTAAATTACAGAAATGCTGAAACCAAATAAACATTGGCAAGAGGATTTCACAAAAATCTGATTATGCAAAAACAAAAACAATAATAATAAAATAAATAATAATAATAGAGAAGGTGTGTCCAATTATGCAAACATAATATGTGAAAAAAACCTTGTAATAAAAGGGGTGATACACTCTAGGTGTACATCCATGTAAATATGCCAGAGATTGCAATGTTTCATTGGCTGTCTTTCAGAAAGATTTCTTGCCACAAGTTAGAAGGAATAGAATAGGTATAGCAGCCTTCTGACAAAATTTATAAGTCAGTTATTTTATTATTATAGATATGAGCAAATACTACTTAAAAGAGGTTAAGGGTCAAATATATTTTTGCATATAAATATAAGCTAATTTAAAGTGATGATGAAAGGAAAATGCATAGAATGACACTCATGCAAAACATGTGCAAATGGTGCATGAGGTGTCCAAATGACAACACAAAGGGGGATATTCTAACCCTATCTGGCTTAAAAAGAAATACTTACAAAAATAAACCAAACATTTCCTTTGAGTAGTGTGCATATATACATACATGCTTTCAGAAGGAGCATATTAAGATGTACATATATTAAATATATAAATGAGTGAAGTATTGAATTTTGAATTTCAGAACAAAGATTAGTATTAGCATGAATAATAAAAATTGCTGTCACCACACAACCATAAACTATTCTTTTCATTAAGAACAAATAATGGTCTCTGTTATACTAGTTGTGGGCGAGTGGTCTATATTATCATGATTGTTTTTTTATTTCTATAAAGAGATGAAGGTGAGCAAACCTTCCCCACAGAAGCAAGCAGCAGGACACATCATGTTGAGTTATGCCTGGAAAGAACAGAAGACAGTCATAAAGGTGAGTTAACAAACAATAGATATACAGGATTAGCTCCCTTAGTTTATATTTATAAATCATGTTGAGTTATGCCTGGAAAGAACAGAAGAGTCATAAAGGTGACTTAAACAATAACTACAGGATTAACTCCCTTAGTTTATGTTTATAAAACAGCCTTCACTTAACATTTTAAAATGTGCTATCCTAGATGCAGGTAGAATATTTCACCATTATAATTACATTTACATGAATTTATGAAAAACAATTAACAATTTATCTATCCCTAGAGAAAAATATTAAATATAATTTGAGGGTAGAAATTAAGAAATGTTTTCATTGACCTTAAAAAGTCAGTAATCCAAAGTACTAGTGTTTAGAATGATTGAAACCTATAACAGACCTGAGGGACTATCACCATTTAAACGGTATTCATCACCAGTACTCACCTGATGTGATTAGCAGTGGCATAGCTTCCATAGAGGCAATGAGGCAACTGCCTCACTTGATTTAGTTGCAGAAAAAAAATTAATGTGATTAATATTATAAAAGTTGATTAAAATACGAGAAATAAAAACTTTTGTAAAAGTTTGCCTCACTAGAAAAGAGACCCAAGCTACGCCAATGATTAGTCTCTACTGCAGCTCTGTAACTAACTGAACAGTATCAAAAAGTTAAATATTGTACCACTAAAAAATAACTATGTTTAACCATGTTATGGAAAATTTCTTAGGATTAATAAAAAATTTATGCTTCCAGCCATGGTATCAATTACATTTTTTTTTTAAATGTAGATACTATTAATTCATATTCTTTATAAAATTTAGTGGGACTATAAATATTGTTCATATAAAATTGTGACATCATTCAGCAAGCTGTCAGTGACAGTAAACACAGGCATGGCAGAATGGGAGGGTGGGGGGGACTTGAAACTCATCATTTCAAGCCTAGTTGTTATCCCCCCAATATGATACTTGCTTCTGCCATGCCTGAGATACAGTAAATAATGATAGTAGTTCCATGTCTGTGGGCATATGTATTGTGGGGGAGTGGGATGTAGCTCAAACGGTAGCATGTCTGCCTGTGATGTGGTCGGTCGTCAGATCAATTCTTCTCAGTGGACCCATTTGCAGTTTGAGCTATTTTCCTTTCCAACCAGTGGTTCACAACTGGTTCATCAAAGGCTGTGGTATGTGCTCTCCCATCTGTGGGACAGTGTATATAAAAGATCCCATGCTCCTTATTGGAAAGAGTAGCCTACATGTATGTGGTGGCAGCAGGTTTCATCAAAATAACTGTGTCAGAATGACCATATGATTGACGTCCAATAGCCGATGATAAGTTAAAAATCAATGTGCTCTAGAGGCGTCGCTAAATAAAACAAACTTTACTTTATAATGTAGTGTGATAGTACTCAGAATGATTATACTAGGTTTCTTGATGGTCATCACAGGTGAAGGAGTATCTGAAAAGGTCACACTTTCATGTGTGGATGGACATTGATAACATGGGTGGTTCCACACTTCAGGCGATGGCGGAGGCAGTGGAAAATTCTGCCGTGATTCTTGTCTGTATGTCTGAACGCTACAAGCAAAGTCAAAATTGCAGAAATGGTTTGTATTTTCACACCTGTCATTTCATTAGCCGATATTTATTTTTTTGAATTTCTTAATATTGTCCCTCTCAATGGAGTCATTCTTTGATTAGGTCTTTTTCCAATCCCAACCAGTGTTTCACAACTGGATATCAAAGGCATTAGTATGATTGTACTGTCCTATCTGTGGGAAAGTGCATATACAAGATCCCTTGAAGCAGATTTAAAAATGTAGTGGGTTTCCTTTAAAGACAGAGTGTCAAAAATATAAATGTTTGGCATCCAACAGATGATGATTAATAAACCAATATGCACAAGAGGTGTCTTTAAACAAACAATATTTTTTCTGTGACCCCCAATAGCCGATGTTTACTTTTGTAAATAAATAAATACAAAGAATATTTTAATTGTGAAACATGCCACAAGAGATGAGACATAACAAGGTTGATTAATAACTGTTATTGTGTGTAATAGAGGCAGAGTATGCATTCTCAATGAAGAAGGACATCATACCACTTATACTGGAGAAAGGCTATCAACCTGATGGCTGGCTCGGAATGATCAAGGGCACAAAGCTGTTTTTCGACTTCAGCGGCAAATACCCATTTGAAACAAAGATAGAACATTTAATAAAGGAGCTAGGACAACGAGGCAAACATCTGCCAAGAGAAATTACTAAGGTGTGTTTATTATACCTGACCTACACCATATTAAAATAATAACAGTTCCTGTAGATAATATTTTTTATTACCCATATGGCTCAATATATCTTGGTTCATATCAAAGTGTTACGTCCTAGTATTACACAATACTGGGACATAACACCTTGATGCCATAAGATGTCATATTATTTCACAGTTTGTTTCCAAAAAGGGAAAACGATTAGTTTTATTTTTGTTGTTGTTCGGGTTTATTTCCAAATTTAACTTAAAACTGATAATGGGTAATAAATAAGATATTAAACTCGCTTTCATTTCGCATCATGTTTATGTCCGTCATGAAATAATTTTCATTGTCACTCGCTAAAACTTGTGACAACTGAAAATTATTTCACTCAGGGCATAAAGATGATACGAAATGGAAACTCGTTTAATATCCTATAAATACCAGACTTACACTTAATTAAAATATTAACAGTTCTGAACATAAGCTATCACCAATTTTTGGTACATAGATACAGCCTCTTTTCAGTTTAATATATGACATCTAAAAAAAATTAACCACTCTCTCTGAAAAATAAAAACAGACAATTCTCCACCTTCTGTTTGGCATACAGGAATTACCAAATACTTTAAAAACCTATTGAATGTTGTTAACTTTTAATGTATCATTTATTTTGCTTTAAAACGAGATTACCTGATTTTATTCAAACAAACTGTTAAACTAATTAATTTATAATACTATATTCAATACAATTTAGATTTGAAATACTATAAATAGGTTAAATATTTGGTTCTAGTGGAAATAAAGAATTATTATGGCTAAAAGTCACATGTGATGAATGTGTATACTTTCTGACAAAGTATTAACTTTGATATACAGTATATTAGTATTACACACAGTTTATGTAGCAAAGATTTGTCTTATCAAAAATATTATCAATCATACATGTATCTCAACTTTCTGCAACATAAAAATATGATTTTAGTTTCTAAATTAAAAATTTTGGGGGTCAGTAGTGAAAATCAACATACATGTATGATGGTTATTTAGAATTTCAAGTCATTTTAACATTTTGACTTCCCTATTAGGAGGAAAATCAGTTTCCTGTCATTAAATCTGCTCACCCACAAGTAGGGAAAGGAGCTACAGTTGCTGACTGGACCAGGAACGATGTTCACAACTGGTTGCAGAATAACAGCTTGATGAGGTGAGAGCACAGATGTGAACATTTATCATTTTGAAAATAAATTACACGATTACAAATTTTCATTTTTATTTACTGTTTAGTCATTCCAGATCTGTGGTGATGATGATGAGCTTCAAATTTGGTATTTATGATAACCAAAATAAATCAAGAATCAAGGAATGTGTACTAAATTGAATGTGGAAATCAAAATATTTCTTGTTTGGTTATAACATGGAATTGGTGACATAACAGTATCTTCTTGAACAACTTGTGTTGGGGGTCAGTATACAAACAATCCTCTCCTTTAATATTATACTGTTTGTTTTAGGTTTACAAATACTCAAAATGTAAATATTAAAGGAAAATTAAGTAAAATTGAAGACAATTTGTCTAATTCAGATACAGAATTCTTCTTCATTGTAGCAACAGCACACTGAAGAGTCTGACAGGAGAACAGATAGAATTCCTACATAAACTATCACACAGGGTTTGTCAGTTTCTCTGTTGTTTTCTCTACATAAACTATTACACAGGGTTTGTCAGTTTCTCTGTTGTTTTCTCTACATAAACTATTACACAGGGTTTGTCAGTTTCTGTTGTTTTCTCTACATAAACTATTACATAGGGTTTGTCAGTTTCTGTTGTTTTCTCTACATAAACTATTACTCAGGGTTTGTCAGTTTCTCTGTTGTTTTCTCTACGTAAACTATTACTCAGGGTTTGTCAGTTTCTCTGTTGTTTTCTCTACATAAACTATTACTCTGGGTTTGTCAGTTTCTCTATTGTTTTCTCTACATAAACTATTACTCTGGGTTTGTCAGTTTCTCTGTTGTTTTCTCTACATAAACTATTACACAGGGTTTGTCAGTTTCTGTTGTTTTCTCTAC
>JAULBS010139616.1:0-27583 GCA_032355785.1 Symmetromphalus regularis | reverse complement strand
CATTTGTTTTACTACAAAATGTTGTTGTAAAATCATATTATTAAAAACGAAACACAGTGTCGTTATCCCTATTCTAAATTTTATAAAATTTACTTAATATTGTTTAACTGGTTTACAAGCCTCGGGTTTTCACCTGATTTAGTGCCCCTCAGGCTCAGGTGGGATTTCCCTATCCTCCCCCCACCCAATATAAAAGAGTTATAATCTTCTTCTTATTTTAATTTTTATTAATATATTTTTTTTTTAATGCTGACTATATAATGAAATATCCAATAATAAAATGGGGGTCTAATAATAATAATAAAATAATAATAAATAACGATTATCAATTTGTGTCTTTTTAAACAGTTTGAAAACATATAAATAAATAGAGAGAGAAGCTATTTCAGTGAGATTTAAAGAAAAACCTTATCTCTGTGCATCAAAATATTCTCTGTTGCTTAATATAAAAAAAGAAATAAAAGAAAGAAAAAAAAAAAAGATAGGTATCAAATTATTACGGGTCAAAAAAGAAAAAAACACCAGAACTTTTGCAATAAATATTCGGAACATTTCGGCTTGTTACGAATTGTACCGAAATTAGCCGAGGTTTTCATAATACTTTTGGTCATTCCTCCTTCCATTTTGATTTGTTGGATCTTCAAGGGCAGAGAAGGTGTTGGAAATGTTGTCAGCTATTGCCCTAAGATCAGGTAATGCAACTCACGACGAAATAGGTTTACTTCATACTTGTTTTATGAATGTACATTTTGTTACGTTTCCACATGGTAATGTTTAGACCTGTGTGACTTGTTTCGACTGATCCATGTATATACGTTTCGGTAACCAGTTATCGTGGTGTTATTTAGTCGTACTTTTAAAAAATAAACGTCTTCATCTTGCCATATTTTGTATTGCAAGTAGACTTAGTAGTGTACGTAATACAAACAAATTTTTAAAAATTACATAATAAATGTAACCACCACTTTTTTGCATTGGATTTGAGATGATTCACTAAAATATATAGTTTATATGTAGAATGCAAAAAAATAAAATAAATTATTTTGACTTATAGTATTACTCTCAATCATACTCATAGTGGTCTCTTAATCTTTACATTATTGACTATTTACAGAATTATTTAGTGTTTGCTGATATGTGAGATAATATGTATGTAGACCTGTACGTATTTAGTGCTAACAACCAAGTTTCAAATGAAAACATGTGTGGGAGGAGAAACATGAGAAACATACTTACATAGAATCTATAAATGATAGAAATGTTCCAGAAAAATAATACGAAATAGTTTTGTTCAATTTTAAAATAGACGAGTACGTGACATGTTAATGTTATTGAGAGTATTGTGAAATAATAGTTATGGACACATATATTAATAATATTAGTCCATATTATTTTCTTTTATATTATTTATTACATGTGATTATGTCTATATTGTGGAATGTAGATTCAGAGCCCATGTCTTGACGTTACCGGTTTTTCTGGGACAATAAAATAAAATGTTTGCACATTGTAATTATTTGATTGCTTTTCTTTTTTGACAGGTGTTTTTAGCTCGTTTGTGAAACCTCAGGCAACACAAAGGTTGGTATCCCATAATATGCCATGTAAATTTTATACATTGTACATTATTTATAAATGATAAGGAACAAGAGAGTGAATGGGAGATATTAATATTAACAATGTGATTAATCTGCTAATGTTTAAATATAGTGACATGCAATATGTTACCATGTGTATTATTGTTATAGATCTTTATTTACAAGAAAACTTGTCATTATCAAATTTCTTACATGTATGTTAATTTTTTTTAAAACATGATGTATGTTAACATTATTTATTGTTGACAGGGTTTTGGCAGTAGTACAATGCAGACATAAAAGTGAGGCTATAAAGCAGATTGAGAACTGGGATAAAGCGAACAGCATTTTCTATGGACCTGAGAGAGACACGAAGAATTTCCCACATCCAGTAATACCTGAGCAAAGTGGGAAGGTCCGATTGGGCTTCATCCCCGATGAATGGTTCCAGTTCTTCTATCCCAAAACTGGAGTCACGGGTAAAATCATCATTTAATTTTATTATATAATTTTTAACATTGAAACACTTGACTTGCATTTAAACTTCATTTTTTATTTTATCTAAGTGAAGTTTATTTGTGCACATGGAATTTAATACTTTAGATTTCTTCAATAGTATAATGTTTCAATATTTGGATTTGTGAAGTATGTACACATACATAATTATTCCAGTTTTGTAAAGACCATGACTTGATTGTGACTGTTTTGTTGTTGCAGGACCATATCTGTTCACTACTGGACTGGTTGCCTACCTTTTCTCCAAGGAAATATGGGTTGTAGACACACATTTTTCTGAAGTCATTGGATTTTACTTAGCAGTTTGGATTCTCGCTAAGAAACTTGGACCTGGTATTGCCAAGTCTTTTGATGAAACAAATGAGGTAACCATTTTTATGTAAATATCCTTTGCAATATATTATGTTGTCATCAGGCCTTGGAATACTGATGTAATGGCTGGTTTTGCTCAACAAACATGGCTAGAAATTCAGACAAATTTATGAGGACATTTAATTGCTGTTGCTATTTTAAGTAAATGAGCATACTTCATAACAAAGTTATATTGTTGAGATGGTAGTACAATGCTGCCACTAAACAGTTATGCAGCAGCATTGACGATTACTGCTACATATTTGAAGGGCTGGACAAACATCTGTTTGACAGAAAGATATTTCTGTCTGCTAGCTGGATAAACAGGCAGTTATTATTTTATTTATACTCCCACAGTTAAAAGGCCCAACAAATTCAGATTTTAGACATTTTAAAGTGATAATGGCAATATAAAAAATATAAAAAAATCTTTCCTATATTATCCATAATATATATTACATGCAACCTTGGAATATCTGATAAAGATATTAATAAGTTATGTTGGTTTAATAAAATCTTTTTTATTTTTCAAATTTAATTGGAAATTTCAAAATTTATTTGGCAATTGAATAGATATGTATTAAATTTCAAGTTTGAGAGATATAGTTACTGTAATAAGTTAACATAATTCACTGTTTCAGTCTGAAATGTTATGATATACTGCTTTATTTTCAGAGGATTAAGCAAACTGATTTTGTGAAACCAATTAAAGCTGCTAAAGATATGTATAGAGCAGAAATTAAAGAAGCAGAGAAACAAATCTGGCAACAAGAAGGACAGAAATATATTTTTGAGGCGAAAAGGGTGGGTGTTTTTCAATGTGTGAACATTAACATATAGGTGTTGTTCACAATTATAGATTTGTTTTTCTATTTGCAAAGCATACAAGCAGGATGATGCATCTCTAAACATTCATTCTCGCCCACTGATATCCAAATATATAAAAACATTTTTTTTTTTTTAAAGCACCTCAATTTATTAATCATCACTAATTGATGTAAAACATTTGGTAATGTTTACACATGGTTAGTCAGCTTCCAATCAGGGTTTCACATTTGAAAAGTAGAGGAGAGCTATAGATCACTCCCCAAGTAAGGTTCAGGGGAGCTTTTTCACTCTCCATAATCACACCCCTACAGAAGTGATGGGGAGTTTTTTCCTTAAAATCACTTGAATGATTCAATTCAGAATCATTTGGCCAGAAAGTCAATAATTAGCAGTGTGTATCAGTTATAAATCATAACTTCTTTGAGGGTGTTTGTTCATGTCATCATCGTCAGGGAGGTAGTGGTGGCATGTACAATATTCATATTTCGTATAAAAGAGGTACCGATTTTTTCGTGATGAAGAAATTGCGGAAAAACCTATCTGAAACGGAATTTCCTATTTTCTCCGAAAACGTAATTACTTGTCTCCAAATAGTGTAGTTCATTAATTAAATGGATTTTCCATCCACATTTTGGAAACAAAAATAGTCGTTTCCAGACTATGCTGATATGTGTACGTGTTACGCCAAATTAATTTTACCGCAGAGACGACCACCAGTCGATGAAAGAAAAAAAACGGAGGTTTTAAAAAAAATATATTTGCTCTAATTCTCCTACAATTACTCGAGTTGAAGATTTATTATATATTTTGGGTCGATTTATTTATAATATTCGTGATAATTTAAAACAAATTGTTTTTATGTGATCAATTCTACTTATAAATTTTATTTTAAACATATGCTGTACATTTTTGTATGCATTATTCCGTTGCCTGCATTTACCATGAAACACGGGTTATGCAAGTGCCTACAGTGTCCTCTTCATTCCCAATAAAGAAAATAAAACAAGCTTTTGACAGTATTAGTGATCTTTATTTACAGTGACTTGCAAAGTATCTACATTGTAAACATATTTGGGCAGCATGTTTATTTGACAGATGTGACAACTCAGGTTGCACAGCAATATACATAAATGACCAACTACCCAAACAAGGCAACAGATTACAACTTGATAATTATGCAAACATGCTATTTACCAAAAGCAGATTCATCTTTAGCAACACAGCAAGTTCCCAATTCGCATTCATCCCAAAAACTAAATGGTTGACTAATGTTTGACAAAACTTTACAGGAGAATGGTTAAATGGCGATGTAGCACTAACATGATAATTTAAATTAAAAATAATTTCAACATTAAGAAATGCTAATAGAATACATTGATTTATTAATTATTTGATTATTAGCTACTGGATGTCAAACATTTGGTAATTTCGACAAGTATTCAGAGGAATCCTGTTACTTTTTTCACTGGCAGCAAAAGATCTTTTGTATGCACATTCCCATAGAAAGGAGAACACATACCACTGCCTTTGATACACTAGTCATGGGGCACTGGTTGTGATGAGAAAAAAACTTATTTGAAAATGAAACCACCAAGGGGGTTCAATTCTACAACAAAAGCACCTCAGGTGAATTCTGAGCTGGATCCCATTCCAGTTCATCATAGACAGTAAACAGTATTGCTGATGTAGAATAGTATCTAAGAAAATTATAAAGGTTAGTGAATTTTAGAAAAAAATTAACAGACGCTGTTGGCAATGTTTTATATTTAGTCATTTTCCTCTCCATCACATTTTCCCATAAATTTTTAGTTATTTTTAAGCTTTTCATGTAAACATTAGATTTCACATGGTTTAAATCAGGATACTGCATTGGAATCTAAATGTTCATACGATCCAGTGCATATTAAATGTTTAAATTAGTATTCTAATATCTCATCATTGTTAACCAGTCCTTCCAATGGCAATATCAATTGTTAATAATAATATATATATTTATATATACATATTGCATAAAATCTATATACAAGACTAGTTTGGTCTTGTTTATAGTACTTGTTCCAGGAATTAATTTTAAAAATCTTGAAAACCATTTCTCCAATATTTAAAAATAGCAAGCATGTCCAGATTTATATTTCTGATTTTTATATTTATATAAAGGGAAAAAAAATAGTTTTGAACAAAAAATAAGGTTTTTGATTCAAACTTTCACAAATGTGGAGACTTTAATGTTATAAAAGGGATTAAATTAATGTGAATATCTTGTGGAGTGTGCCATCCTCCACTTGAATATGTTTGTCTAGCAGTTCTAGTCAATACTCACATTTGTATGAAATGATGAAGAAAATGGTCTAGATTTAACTGGAATGATATAGACAATACTTATAATTACAATTATATCTCTACATTTCACATTCCATGAAAATAATATATTTCGTAACATGCAAATAAAAATGAAAAATACATTTTCACTAAAAGGAATGGCAGTATTTTGAAACATCAAATTCATGCAATGAAAAAGAAAAATGCCCTGACATAATATTTGATTTAAAGTGGAATAAAACAAAAGGTTAAGAACAATATACCCATCTACTAAATCAACTGCACTACATTTGCAGGAGAAAAAAAAGAAGAAGAAAATTAAATCTATTGTGATATCCTACATCACAAATGCAGATAATAAAAATAAAACATTTAGACTGACAAAAATAAATGCTAAGTATGTGGGGCAGGTTTGGAAAATGTACATAACTTGAAGACTAGACATAATAAATACACGTACATGCAGAAGCAAAGTAAAATGTGTTAATGAAAATCTGAATAAGATAAAATGTTTAAAACTATTAGCAAAGTTGACAAATTACTGTCTGACCAGCATGAATTTCTTCATATTGTTTAGTGTATTCATTCAACAGTGTTATTTTATGCAGATGTTATCTTCTGTGACCCAATGTTTTAATTTTACAACCACTGGGCTAGATAACATCACAAAGGAATATCTGGCCACATAGCAAATGTTACCCGTAAAATAACCTCATGAGAGTTACAATTCAACAAAATGACTTATTTCTCCTTTTATGAACGTGTGTTGATAATTTAGCAGTTTGTTTTACTTTACAAAAGAGATACTCCTTCTCAAAAAATGAAGATCTCACAATCAGTAATATACAAAGATTTATTCAAAGGTAGCTGAGAAGTGCAAACTAATCATGATTCATTGGATAAATTCAAATAATACTACAAATTCAACCCAATATTGTATCAAGCAGATTCATGCCTTAAATAGGAATGGTTACATGTAGTTTGATGATTCCCACGTAGAATGACTATAATATGACTATACAATTGTCTTATATGAAAAAAACCTAAACAATCCAGACCATACATCCAGTGGAATGGAACACACACATACAAAGTTTATCTGCATATTATACATGGCAAATAAAAGTTAAAAAAAACATTGAATATAACAATACCGTAGAGCTGCAGTAAAACAATGTACATACTTACAATAATGACACGATATATATACAAAAATGTAAAGCATGTGCAAAAGCTACATACATAATTATATACAAAGAAGCTCAACTTCCACAGTTGGAGTTTGATTCATCTAACATGGTGATGACATGTTCCATATAATGATATAATAGGAAAATTCCCACCAGATAAAACTTAGAATTTCAAAACGGGATTTGTATACAACTGGAATAAATTTCCAGAATAACCAATCTTATTTCATTATTACATATTTCAGTTTCCTCATATTTACCAAATGATTTGGAAGTGTGGTAAATGTTTACAGATTTGGCATGCAACAAACAGTCAACGTAAAATATATAATTCTGAACAAGCATTTCTAAAATTAGAAGTTAATGTAAAAATAATGACTAGAGTATTAGAAATAGCCAAACTTACCTGATATTACTCTTTTACTTAACATTTTTATTACATAAATTTGCATATTTAGTGCCTATTTGCATATTTGGAAGGTTGTCTATCACAAAGGTAATCATGGTGACCATGAATATAATGATATAAACTGGACTAAATTAAATAATAAAAAGCTTTCACTATAAAACCTAGACAGTATGTTATTTAAACTGTGGCAGGAACATTTTCTTTAATGTCTGGCACAAAATGATTGACACTGGACATTTTCATTGGTATAGAAACAAAAATTCTTTCCAGGCCTGCAATACACTATATATTTTTAAAGAAAATGTGACGTATCTAGCTGCACAGCAACTTAAAATGTGAACATTTGTCATAATTACAAGATAAAAAATAGAACATTTTAGTTGATATTTTATTGAAGCTTTGGAAGTGACACCAGGAAAGATTGTTTCAAACATCTATTCTATAAATAAGGCTGTGTGAAACTTTTATTTACTTGATGCTGAAATAATGAATCTCCATTAGAATCCTCCCTCTCCCCCATCAAAAAAAATCCTCTTTGGCATTAAATATGCAAAACATATACAAATAAATTATGTTAATATTTATTAATGTCAGAAACGTTTGGCTATGAAAATATCGGACGGAAATATTGAATAGAAGAGCTTAAAGTGATATAAATTAGTATAAAAGTATTTAAAATGTGTCTGTTTTCTTCTTTTTTTTCCACCATGGTTTTATCACATTTGTTTACAGCTAACCTTTAACTCTATTTTCTCTTTGATGTTTCATGAATTGTTGTTTTAAAATGTCCATAAATACATTTGCAGTTTTCAGAATATAATGTTACTGATTTTCAGGAAGTGTATAAATCTCCAAATTTATTAAAAAAATTAATGTCATCAAGTTCCTGTTTTTGTTAGAGGATCACACGTTATGTTAACATCATTTCAAATAAATGGGTCAATAAAAATAGTTTAAAGCGTATTGATCAACAACATACCAATAAAAAACCAGTATAAATGTCCAATAGAGTTTGCATAATTTGAATTGAAATATTCTAAATTTGATGAAATCTACTATTTCTTCTTTTCTGCATAGCTAATGATCACTGCAAAATGTGACCTCCAAAAACATAATCGTCACCTGAAATGCATGTCACAAAAACATTTATAGTTTTTTACAATAATGAAGCACCATTACCACCAGATGTTTTCTATATCAACATGTCAGTTTTTAATATCAAGTAAACAGTTTAAAATAACCATTTAACATATAGATAGGCACACACATTTAACATTTGGGCATCAATATATTAAATTATGTTACATAACATTTTAAGCATGTTAACATATAACAATGTTTTAATGCAGACAAAAAAGTCATATGTAGTTTGGGTGTTTGCTCAACTACACCACAGAACACTATTAGGTACTGGAAGTCAAATATTTTGTAATTTTTACATATAATCATCAAACAAAACCTGCTACATTTTTCCATTAGCAGCAACTGATTTTTATAAGCACTTTCCCATAACAGACCTCTCAAGTCTCACGGTTTTCAGCAAAATCTCAGCAATTTCTGTCCTTGCTCGGTTGAGTTCTTGGCCAATTCAGCCAGAAACAAACAAAGTGAGAGGACTGGACACAACAATCCATCTTTAGAAGATCATTGCCAAACAAGGTTGTCGTCAGCTGCATTTGTCAAATTGCTTTAAAGCTGTAACAAAAAACATTAAATGTTGTGTTATTAAACTCGTGCTGTACTTTATTCTGTTAGCACTAGATTATGTATGAATAGGTCAATCTTCAGGTTTTTACTGAAATCTCCAGGTTTTTAGGCTTCAGTGTCCAGTCTTCCAGTGTCTAGAGGTTGAGAGGTCTGCCATAGCCTTTGATATACCAATCAGATGAATGCTCTACTGACAGAAGACACCATCATGACATGTCAAGTCAAATACGTTTAACAGGTTTATCTTATGTTTAAAATATGGGTGCCAATTTACATGTTAAACATATAAGAAAATGTTTGTTGTATATTAGTCTTTGTATTAAAATTGCAGTCTTAATTCATTATTAAAACAAAACAAAGTATTTTCATAGCAAATACCTTTCACTACAATAATGTAAAGTGAGGACAGAAAAAAAGGTTACTTGTAAAATGTCATAATACCTCCCATTATTTTCCTAACTGTACATGCATGACAAGGTATACACAAAATGGCACAAGAGGGAACAACACATTCCATGATCACTCATTTTTCTTGACTTCATTTCGCATTGTTCAGCTACATAGCATATTAAAACATTATTACCCCAGTACATATTTGTTGTTATTTTCCCACTGAGAAAATATTAGTAGTTATTTAACAAGGCATTTCATTGGATTTTATAACCAATAAGCTTGCCCGAACTAAATATGACATCACTATAATTTTGTAAAAGTGCAAATGATGTCACTAAAACAAGAAAAAGAACAATTTAATATCATCCATAGCAATATAGACTAGCATTTCTCTAAACTGTTGCACAATCAGAAAGTGTAAAGAGAAGACCGATTAAAACTGTCTGAGGTAATAAATAGAATATCAAACTCACTTCCCTTTATTATGATCAAATTTATGTCCCTCTTGAAAGAATTTAACTTTGTCACTCTCTAAAGCTTGTGACAAAAAAATGTATTTAACATAAGACATAAATTTGATAATAAATGGTACCTCATTTAATATAATCTATATATCTCCTGCTAGCACATAGCAGGCTGAAGTAGTAACCTCTTTTATCAGCACATACAATATAATTAAATACTAAAGTCCTGTCACAAGTAGATATATTGAACTGGTAATTGACTGGATATTCAACATAGATGGTGACATATTTTAACAACGTGGACACATATATTAAGCAGTAGTATGAGAATGCTATATAAATTAATATCATAAATATTAGCAAAAGGTTCCAACATCTTGATACAGTTTTAGGGTGGAATTGCCAGATTTAAAAAAGTAGTTGGGTGGCTTGTGCTCCCTTCAGGGCCATTCTGAATGCCAATAATAGTTAAATGTATATTTTAGAGAATGTGGGTTTCTCAAGTTCTGGAGCTATGTTTAGTAGCCCCTGCTACATCCATCAAAGAAATTGGATTTGGCCCAGAATGGAACATAATGCTGACACAAAGTTTCAGTTGATGTGGTCAGTAGCGTCGATACTATTATCTAAAAAGTTACTACCTTTAACTGATGATTAGAAGTGTGGATTTAGAGTGGGGTAAAGAGGCCGCCAGTTTTGTTTTTTAATTATATGACTCCCTATACATAATTACAAACCTCAGTGCCAGATTTAGACTTGGTGAGGCCCTAAGGTACATCAAGCTTGGATGCCTCATGTTAAAAAGTTACACCAGAAGGTTTCACAAAGGAACAAATTAAAAAAAAAAAAAAATTAACAATCAGAAATTTTGTGAGGCCCCTGCTGATTGTGAGGCCCTAAGCTGCAGCTTGTTTAGCTTATGCCTAAATCCAGCACTGACAAATCTTCTGCATTCAAATATTCTAGATTACATTATATAACTACCAAGTAACCAGTAGACACTATCTCACTGAATTTGTGTATCGTCTGAAATGAATAACACTGATTCTGATCTGGATACAATGTGTGTAGTATACAAAGCTGTCTCATTATGTGTAACAAAATGACTGCACAATCTTGTCAAAAATCATTCAATAAAAGTAGGATCGAAATTCTGTCAGCACCGGAATTGACTGTTATCCTGCCCTATTTCATTCATAAACACAAAAGCACAATTATTAAAATCAGCTGAATTCACCACTTACAGCTTGAGTGAATAACAACAACATGATTGTGGTAAGCAAAGTCGTGAACAAAAATCCACTATGACAAATTTATATATGGACTAGAGTTACATGATTTTATCATTAATATCAGTTGTGTAAAAATTGTTCAAAGTAATCACCAAGTTTCATAATGTTTTTTTTGATCGATTCAAAAGTGATTCCAGTGATCACTTGACAAAATGAAGATGTCTCCAATAGATAACAATGTACATTTACTGACGGCAGAAAGCATTAGTGTTCTTTATCCAGACGTTCATGTCTTGTCACTGCCTGACTGATTGTGATGGTGGGAAAGTGTAATGATGCTCTCACTTCTTGACATGGAGTCCCTGGAAACCATGTGATGTTAATTGAGCATCTTCAAATGCTTGTCTTCCATTTTCACCTGAATTTAAAAAGAAATGAGTTCAGTTTTAATAAATAATTTCTAATTAGGTTCCAACTAATAATCATCAACTAGTACTCAACAATAACACCTAAAGAGCAGCTTCAGAAAACTGGCTAAAAACATGCAAAATTTTGATAAACAGAGATGGATTATGTCACTTTATATGACAGACAATGAAGCGTTATATTTCAATTTGACATTAGACCTTATTTATTTCATTATCAGAGTTCAAACTAAGGTATGTCTTAAAATGCTGAAAACAGCACAAGACACATGAGTCGACATATGTATATATATTTTAAATCAAGTGTTTATTTTTACTGGATTTTGAAAACCAGAAACCATGTTAAAAATCCATAATCCCAAATAAATCCGGAATACTTTCATCTCTGTATTATTTATTTCACCAAATTTTGGACTTAGCAAGTTTTGTAATATATGAAGAATACAAACGTCTATTAAGACTAACATACAAATGTAGTATGCAACCCATCAAAGATGTAACACCCTCCATTGTTTTCATTACAACAGACTTTAGTACATTGGAGTCTTAGTACATTTTGTGTTACAGAGTCAAAGAATGATATACGAATTCACTATCAGCAAATTTTATGGATTACAAAGTCTCAAACACAAGGATAAACAAATGTACGACTGACCGAGGGAAAATAAAGCTTCTTTGGCCTTTCTTCGGACTGTAGATGAGCTGTCTGCTTGACACACAAACACCAACTGATCAGTGCTTTCTGAAGCCTTCAAACAAACAAGATTTCTTACAGACCTCCATAAATATTAAGATGAAACTATCACTGCTTCGGAACCAAAAGGGTTTAAGTCTGGGTTTGTCACTTAGTGGTATCACTGAATGCCCCTAAGTGAGCTGCATTTGGTGCACAAAGGGTGTGTGTAGGTTTCTGAAGCTATTCTACATTTATCTTGAAATCAAAAGATATTCCACATATAACTTGTGTCTAGGTGATAAACAGTTTTTGGCTCTTTTCTCCATTCACTGCTACCCCAACTTACACCCTTTTGGTTCAAAAGCAGCAATATAGATAAAAGTGAATATAATACCATAATACAATATCAATAATAAAACACACTTATCAGCTGGAAGATCACCTTTAAACATGTAAACAACTCATCATTGCTTATCAGATAAATAAAGTCAATTCATCATCAATCTGTCTTAAAGAATCACCTTTACTTTCTCCATGTCAGCTAATTTACAGACTGAGAATATTAAATGAGCTACCATTTATTATTATCTGAAGTCCTGAATGAAATTTTTTTTAGGAGGTACATAAATTTGATAATAAATGTAATTGAGTTTGATATTCTATTTATAACAGACAATTTTAATTGTTCCAATCTTTAATTTTCATTAAGTACAACAATTTTGAAACATGCAAGTCTGTAATGTTATTGATGACATTAAGTTGTACTTTTACCCAGTTGTATTGATATCATTTCTCTTTTGCAAAAATATAATGATGTTATAATACTTAGAACAGGCAAGCTCACATAGAAATCCAGTCAAATGACAGCTTAATGACTTTTTAAAATTTTCTCAGAAAATATCAACAAACATATACCCCTTATGAGTGCTCACTAGCATAATCAAATGCAATATAACTTGTATTCTGCTCAAAACAATTTATGGTCTTTTTTATTGACATTTTAAATTTCATGATTTGTATTACATGATATTCACTAAATATGAGGTGAAGAATATAAAAATAAATGCAGAAAATCCAAAACTTCTAATTTGAATTACTTCTTTTAAAAGCAAAATGATGTCCTTTAAGGACAAATTCAGCTTTCCACCGGATGCTGTTTCAGTTAATTCATGATCCACAAATTCTGCAGGTACATTCATAGATCATCAAGCATAACTTGACAATAAATAGAGGCTTTGTTTATGTACCATTTACATTTGAATTTTGAATATGGTATCAAAAACTGAGCTTTATAATAGAGGTAATAGCAATGTGTGTCTACAAAATGAGCCCAGCCAAAGGTCTGTTGCCCAGTTACCATATGAATTAAAAGACAAATGCAATTTAAATAATTTATTTAATTGTATCATCAAATTTCTTAATTTCAATTCTTGACATTTATATTGTTTTGAGTAGCATATTAAGAAACCACCTGTCTTAAAGGCCACTTGTTTATACTGGCTTGGATGGCTGCTTAAGACAGGTTTGAGTGTAAGCTTTACCTCTAGCACAGATAAGGCTCCACAAGCGCCAGCTCGGACATCAGGCATCTGATCTTCTAATGCTTCTACAAATATCACCATTGCCTACAAAAATAAACATTCATTGCTTATCATATTCTTTTAATAATGTAGTTACATGTACTTTGTTGCAGGTAGTACATACATGTATACCGCATAACAGGAAATTTTCAATGTCTTAAATTTTCGTGGTTTCGGGTCTAAAAACATTTCAAGGTTTCTTATTTTCAAGATTTCAGAATTCTATGATTGACTGTTTTTTATTTTCGTGGTTTAGAAAATCTGGTTTGAGAAAATCTTATTTTTATTACAAAACAAATATATAAAAGCTGTCATTGTTTCACGTCGGCTCCCGATTGTATGGTGTCATCAAGATTAAATTTCAACAATAGAGTACTTGGCTGTAACTGACTATGGCAACATACTATTAGCGAAACAACTGTTCACAGTCTTTGTTTATACAGAAAACCAATTAAGATGTGTGTGAGAAGTTTTCTAACTCAGACGGTGAAGTATTTGATGTTTAATCTGAGCCTGACACGTTTAATACACTGATAATATACAATGACTCAACAATATAATCAACATACAAACAACAACAATAACTTGTTGTATGGAATATACTGTTATCTTGATGTTTCCTATGTTCTGCTCATGACCAGAAAAAAAATATTCCGGTAACTTGTCATTTTTTTTATAATGCTACCAATATTTTGGATCGACTTTTTGTGATATTTTCAAGGTTTTATATTGTCGAGGTTACACACTTACCTGTGAAAACCACGAAAATAAAAACCAAAGAAAATTTCCAGTTATATGGTATATAACTGGCCATGTGTCCTATTAAAGAAACCCAATTTTTAGATCCCTTGCTGCTAACTGGAAAAAGTAGCCATGTGGTGGTAGCAGTTTCCTCTGAAGTCACATACATGTAAGTTTAACATACAATGGCTACTGAATAAACAATATGCTGCACTGTTGTTAAACAATCCATTTGTTTTCTTTCTGCAATGTTTCAAAATCTGTTTAGTACCAGATTAAAGTCATAACTATATCATCCTGTTTTGTTACTATTCATAAGTACTTGCAACAGTTTTAGTTTTAAGGTACCCTTTTAATGTGAAACAGCATATCAACAGTCATACC
The DNA here is from genome assembly GCA_032355785.1 of Symmetromphalus regularis. Classification (NCBI taxonomy): domain Eukaryota; kingdom Metazoa; phylum Mollusca; class Gastropoda; order Neomphalida; family Neomphalidae; genus Symmetromphalus; species Symmetromphalus regularis. The sequence goes on along the minus strand of JAULBS010139616.1, from coordinate 12,791 downwards.
TTATCTCTTGTTACTTTATTTCTGCTTATTACTTTCAGATATGACGCTGCAATATAAAGAAAAAAGTATTACTAACACAATAAACAAAATCATATACACAATCATTTTATGATGATGGCACAAGATAGTTTGACAAGAAAATGTTACAGTATATGGATGAAACGTAAACTGATTTTGTATATGTATGTATAGCGAAGATTCCAGACTGTTGAACAATGTTTATCCAGCAATTCTCTTTATTTCAGGGTGTGACCACCCACATAAAAATGTAAGGAGATGTTCGTGCACTCACCTTTCTTCATTTGAGTTTATCCCACTAAATGCGAAAAATACAACTGCTCTTCTCATATTGAAATTTCTCACGTGAAATAATTTTAAACAACCAATGCTCTCCTATTTCTAAACAGAAATACAGAGCATTTCAAGTACAGAGTTTACATTTAAGATGATGATTATTATGATTTAAAAAAATATTTAAATACTATAATAGAATGTATAAGTCGTTTCCTTTCCTATACCATTTATCAAAACTTCATTTAATTTCTGTTGCGAGCCTTAGTAGTTTAGTGGTAGGACATCAGACTCTCAATCTGAAGACTGTGATTCCTGTTGGAGGCTGGCTCACACTTGAAGTGTCAAAATTTCCAAATGTTAGTCATCCAAAAACAAAAAACACCCTTAAAAAAACCATTACTTCATTTCAATTTGTTTTCTATGACATCCTTCTTGTACATTTATGTGTCTTTTGTTTATCATTAATAAACAAAATCTTATATATACATGGCAGTGGTTATAGAACAATTATATCTGACCTGCTGACTGTTGTATTTCTCGTTGTGTTGATACAAGCAACATTCCAACAACCTTGAGGCAGGTCGGTCTCGGGATTTCTTCTCTTAGAGTGAGGATAGCCTTGATTACCTGGTCCGGGTTACCAGAACACAGTCGGTCTGCCAGAGATACTGGAAACAAAATATTCTAAAATCTTTAGTATATTAACAATAGTAAACAATCTCTAACTGAATACAAGTTATAGAAGCTATGATGCACAAAATTTATGTACCTCAAATATAAAATTAATTATAATCACTATGGATAAATTAATTAATTAGTGACTTACAAAATGTACAGGTTTATAGAGAAGCCGTGACCAGTTATAAATTGTATATTATATCTATTTCAAGTGGAATTATTTTGACAATAACTAAGCTCTACATCTCTACCACATATATTTAGCAGACAAAAACAAAAGTTGAGACCACAGACTGATAGCTTAAACACAACACCACAGGGACCAGTTTATTTTCTTTCAGTTATGACATTAGTTATTTCATTATTTACACAAAACAAAATACTTACTTTCTTCAGCAATTAAGTCAATGACGCAGAGTCCACCTGCAGACATGAAATATGTGATGAACTGATGAAGGGTTACCATAGCATTAGTTCCAAGCTTTTCGGGCTCATACACTGATAGGTCCAGTATTTTGCCCATAACGTAAGAGAACACTGCAAATATAGAAAACAAAATTTCAGTTTTAACATGTCTGTCCGTCCGTCCGTCCATCTGTCCGTGTGTGTATGTTTGTAAAGACTGCAAATTTTAATAGAGTGAAAATTTCAATGTAAAACGTTCTATTTTAATATAATCATCAATTAAAATTAATTTGAAAGGTAAATACATGGCAAATTCATTATAGATTTTTTGGTTAAAACCTGTTAGCATATACTAGCTTTCATATTTATTGTAGGCTGTTTTAAAACAATTTTTATGCAAATTAACCAAACCACTCTCAAAGGTAAGCTTAATGGTTCAAGTCCATATCCTATTACAAGATACAACTCAACTCAACCCAACTGGATTATTCACAATAACTGACTAAACTGTCATGTCTTTCGCTATGTTTACACAAAATGACACAATTCTACTCTATGATTCTGGCACTATCAGAATAGAATTATCTCCCTTCAGAAAATCTAAGATGGTCTAAGTAAAATAATATAGCATTTTAATAAATAATAGTAATTAATGGTTAATAGTTTTGATTAAACCATTCTGATTACATTATGTTGATTATGTTATATTATATTACAAATTAAGATTTATCAGTATTAGTCAAGTCTTTTTGCATAAAGTCACTTACATGTATTACACTGTTTCTCAAGAGATGACTTAAAATTTATTATCCAGAGATTATATTTTTGACACTAGATGAACTCTCACCTCTAACTGGAGAAACGTCATAGTTTTCTTTGATTCGCAGTGTGTACTTCTGTTCAAACATGTATGCCACTTTCTCTGGATGTACATACAACACGTTGTGGTCAACACAGGTCACCCAGAACTCACGCAGAGATTTATCGTCCGTCAGTTCTGTCATCACTACAACACAGACAATTTTATAAAGAAACTGAAATAAATTTAAAACATTTTTTTTCTTTTTGTGAAGCCATACTTATCCCACTCTTCAATGTATTTCAATATATCATAACCTTGAACAGAAAATCCCAAAGGGCGAAGTAAAAAAAAGCACTTTTTTAAATATTTGTTCATAAGAATAACAATATTTTAGCTAGGTGAGCTCTAACTTATAATGGTACAGTAGCAGGTAAGTACATTTAAGTGCATTATAATGTTCTGAATACTGATTTTAACAAAAAGAGCACTTAAACATAACATATTTATTTTTGTGCTGGGGGTTGCTAAATATTAAGACTGTTTTATCCCAGACACTACAGTTATCACCCCTAACATCCTGTAGAAAATAGATTCACTTTCCACAAGTTCATAAACTTATTCATGATAATATCTAATTGAATGTTTTTTTGGACTGAAATGTTTTAGCTTTACGTGATTGGAAACAATTGCAGAATGTTGTGTTTATATAAAAAATTTATTGCCATTTCTAATCAATAATTTGATGGTAAATTTTATAATTTTAAAGTCAATGAAAAGTGTAAAATGGTATGGAAGATTTGTATTTTCATTCTGAATACCTGCTTTGTTCACTGGCAAAGTAAATGAAGATAACTGAGTGATTATGAGATCACAAGAATGGTAATTTTTATAAATTTTTTTATAATTTTAGTCCACAGAACCTGTAGGGAAATCACATTAAAAAAAAAAAAATCATTCAATGGCATAGTCAAAGTGTAGCTAAAAATATATTATTCTTACAATAGCTATGGAAATGTTATAAAAATAAAAAAATAAAATAAAAATATAGCAGATTATTCTGCAAAGACATGTAAAGATTCTCACCAGGGTGTAGATCAACATCCGGTCCAGCTCTGGCTATGGAAAGCAAGCTCTCGAGGATCTTCGCTTGTTTCTGTAATTTATCCAGAGCATAGAACTCCCGACACTTCAGTGGCCCAAAATTACCCAGGTTCTGAAACATACAAACAACAAAAACATAGTCCAAATCCCTACAAATTAAAAGAATATTCAGTGCAAATGTCAAGACTGTTTGACAGTTGCATAGTTTATTATTCAATGCCAGAACAGCGAAGATGCAATGGGTATGGGTTGATCACTTTCTCTGGATCTACTTGGTTATTTCAAATTCTAGTTACAACCAATAATCAGCATAGCATATTCAAAACACACTACTGTTAAATGAAAAGCGTAGCCTATATACATGTGCTAGCAGATGTTGTTTTTTCTAGCCATTTGTATAACTAAAAAAATCTCAAAAACAAGAATTCAGTGAGACAATTACTTTAACTTGATTCATGAGAATAAATGTTGTATAAACACATTTTCACTTGTTTGGTCTTCCTATCAGAACGCAGTGGGAAAGTGCATATAAAAGATCCCTTGCTGCTAATGAAAAAAAATATAGTTCTTTTTGATTACAATCAGGGCTCGCGTTGTTGGTAGCCAAATTAGCCATTCGCTAATTTTTGCAAAATATGGCTAATCAAATCTGATTATGGCTAAAAATTTGGCTAAGCCAATTTTTAGTTAAACTTTTTTTCTTCTTTATTTTCGTAATTCGGGTATCTCATGGACCCGAGATGTCGGGTCAATGACGCATGATCATGGAAGGGACGAGCCATGTTTCATTCACGACGGTCCCTATGCTATGGACACAGCATATTTTCCAAGGCTTGCCCTGGGTTCCCAAATGTATTCGCCAAAAAATTCACCAATCTTCAAATTCTTTCGTCAATTTCTGTATGGATTCGCCAATGACATAACATTTCAAATTGAAAAAATCCCATTACAAGTACAAGTAACAAAAACATGTTTTGTGTTCGCTTAACAAACAGTGGATGTACAAATAATAACAAAAATCATAATAAAAAATAAAACAGTTTTTAAATCTTTAATAAATGACGATAACTTAGGATATTTAATAGAATTTATATTTTGGTGGTTTATTTAACATTTTCCCATAGCACTGCTAGTTTTAAATGGTGACAAAAATTATCTGTTTGTATTTTATAAGTTTAATGAGTGTGTGTTTTACAAAAGTGGAAATCATCATTATGGCCTCGCACTGTAGTAGTTGTAGCACAAGTTCCTATCAGGCAAGGATGCAATCTGCATAACCGGTTGTAAAAGTGCATGTTTACTTACGATGAGTCTTTCACAAATATTTTCGCCAAACTATAAATTATTTTGCAATTATTTTTTATTTTTCGTACAAATTTGGCTTTCGTCAAACTATAAATTATTTTTCATACGAATTTGGCAAACGACAGAGCGAGCCCTGGCACCATTCCACAGACAAGACAACACATATCACGGCCTTTGATGAACTAAATATGGTCCACTGATTGGAAAGGAAAATAGCCCAAACTGCAAATGGGTCCACTGAGAAGGACTAATCCGACCACCCCTGGGAAGTAATCTTGATCTGTATATTATTTTGGTAACACATGACTGAAATATTGTAGGCCTTGATCAAAGTACAATGATAATGATTTAATACTTATTTTAATATTTGTTTAACAACTACACAATAGTAAACACTGGTTGTTATGGGGGCAATTTAGCAAGTGACCAAGAAATCAAAGAAACACAACTCATGTGAATAGGCTGAACATTAAGCATTCGCTAATGTAGTTGGTTGCATGTTACAAACTTGACGAAAAAGTGCTTCATGGTAAAAATCTTAATTTTTTTAAATATTTGTTACAGATATTGTACCTGTGACTTTTTCAAAAAACAACAAAATTCTGTTATCACCGATAATTTTGCCAATACTTGGAATTTTATACCAGTCTTTAAAAGGGTTGGGGGAGTTCGGGGGTCAATTGGATAATTTTTAAGGCATTATTAACTACTGTAAATCATGAAATTAATGCGCCATGAAATTATTGTGTCTGTACAGAAGTGCACAAAAATGCGTATCCTTATTAATGCGTTGTAAAAAACAAAACAAAAAGATCAAAGTCCACATCAATAAAACTACCTTTGCTATAATATTATTTTCATATAATAGTTTCATCTTTTCTGTCGAAAGCAGTCTATAAATAGCGTAAATAAACTATAGTATAGTATTTGTCATTGCGGAAATGTTAAAGCAGCCCTCTTCGTTGCGACCGAATTGGTTGCATATGCGACCATTTTTTTAATTTGATGACTGAAACATTGCAAGCGGTTGCCACCCTGGCGACCAAGCAAAAGTTAATGTAAACATTAGTGACCGCGTGACATTGTTGGTCGCTTCCGCTTTCACAAATTACCTAGATATCGCCAAAAACACTATCGAGACATCGATTGGCTATACGCACGTTAGTCGTAATTATACCGGATGTCAGAAGTGCCTAATTCGTCGGTGCTCTGACGAAAGAGAGAATATGTAATTTTGCCAAATTACATAATAACGTTTTTAAAATCAATGATTTGCATTGTTGCCTAAGATTGGTTAATTCATTAACTATATAAGACACTAAACGTCCGAAATAATACGAAATAAACTGAGATTAATACTTCGGCGCCCATTTGGCAAATAGCGTAACATAATACAAGAACCAGTTTAGCAGGCATGGGTTTCGTTTTTTTTCAGTGAAGTGCACACTTTGAACAGGACAGAAACACATTGTGAACAACGAACAACTGTAACGACGAAGACTGAACCAAATAAAATTCATGATCTTTTTTTATTAAAACGGTCAAAAATATTTTATTCATATTCGGTACCAAAACTTGTAATGTTGTAGGAGTGTCTACGAAGCAAAGCCGAACGGGATTTTCCATATGTATACGGTCCGTCGGAAACGATCGAGGTAAATATGCAGTGCAAATGGTGACAATTAATACATTTGTGCAAACCAAAAATAGGTTATACAAGGACGGATCTGCGGGACCACCACGCGAATGAAACGATCGTTCGCGCAATTTGTAATACCTGTCCCAAAACCATTTGTTGGCATTATGGTGAAGAGAATACCTCCACCACAAAAAACAAGAAGGAAGATTAAATGATGAGTAATTTGCTACAAAATAGTTACCTTTAACAGATGGAACAAAATCCTACCATTCATGATTATAGTGTGTGTGTGTGTGTGTGTGTGTGTGTGTGTGTGTTTGTGTGTGTGCATGGTGACTCGCTTTGGCGCACGGACTATGTCGGTAATACCATGCATAGCAAAAGCAATATTTGATATGCCTGGTAATCTTCAAAATATGATATATCGTTACGTTTTAACGCTAGGTGGGTGTCAAATGAAAGCTATGATAATGCAGAATAAAAGGAGTCAGTAAATATATAACTTACAGTTTATGTGTTAATGTCAAAAATATAATTAAAATATTGAGGTATTTTATGGGATACCGAAATAAGAAATCGGGTATGGCTCTTTAATGATGATTTAGTGATAAGATTAATTGCACCAATTCTATATTACTATATACCATAATAACCAGCAGATCATAACCTTTCATTTGTTATATACTTGTTATATATATATTTGTCCCAAAACCATTTGTTGGCATTATGGTGAAGAGAATAGTGTACCTTTAGGGTACCTTCCAATATTGGTGAAACATATCGTGTTTAGGACATCTTGGGGATTGCTAAAAACATGGTGTAGTAGAGTTGTGGGGCGGGTGGTGCACGTGGACCCTATCTGGCCTTGGACATGGAACAATTTTTTAAAGTACAAATAAAGTGGGGTTTCCGGACCCCCCTCTTGATATACTACTGATATGTATCTATCAGTGAATTCCATGACACAAAACACCTTTGTGTAGACATAAAACAACTGCTCTATACCGAATCATAATAAACCTATGCCATTTTCCTTCGATTTAGAGTCATTAACGATCATCTTGGTTTTGATCCAATTTTAACCCCTTTCTGGGGTTCAGATTGGGTATATTTGTGCATAACTTGACCCGCCTATACGAAGAAGTTGGAATTTTATTTTTCTTTGCGCAGAACAACAATAGCAGAGAATATCTAGGGAAATAAATAAATAACAGAACGTTGCTAAATCATATTCACAATCTATCCGAACAAGTTGGCATTTTACTTTTCTATACACAGAACAACAATAGCAGAGAATATCGGGGGAAATAAATAAATAACAGAACGTTACTAAATCATATACATAATCTACTGTAACTTTGATAGATTTCATTTAAATAATTGAAAAATAAACAAATATATTCCACTCACCAGCAAGCGACGGCTTTGCAGCACGCTGTTACGTCATGCATCAATCTCGTTTACGTCACAGCATTCTTTGTTGACGTTTTATTTAAAACTCATTACACCCTGGCGGCACGCTTGTGTCAGTTACATAGGTGACAAGGTTTCCCATTTTGCGGGAGATCTCTCTAAAATATAGCAAAATAACCCCAGTCTCCCGATTTCCCGCCTTTAAATTGAATTCTACCACCAAACCATAATTTTGATATCCTTTATAATTGTTACGCATACATTTCGTATGGTGTTACGTCATACTTTAATCACGTTTACGTCACAGCGTTTTGTTGAAGTTTTAAATATTTAAAGCTAAGAACGCACGTTTGTATTAAAAAAATATGATGTATTTTTAATTGTATATAATTTTGTAAATGAGTGGACAAAGGCCAAGACCCAAACCTTGGCACTGTCAAGTGTTTCTGGGGTAATAATAATAATAATAATAAAATAAAAATTCACAGGACCCGGGCGGCACGCGGGCGTCAACAATTACAGTGATGCCTAGTCTCCCGATTTGGCGGGAGATCTCCGTAAAAAATAGGAAAATAACCCCAATCTGCCGATTCCCTGCATTTAATTTGTAATCTCCCACTAAAGAATAATTTTGGATTCCTTTTTTTTATTTGTGCGCATACTTTTAATATTTTGTTGCTGGTTCAGTCGCCAGACAGCCGTATAGGGCCTATTTGGTGTATTTTACATGCAAGGCTATACAAGAAGCATGCAATAGAACCTTTCTGATTGGTCACCCAACATGAAGTGACTATATCCAATGTTTAGATTTTGACCAATGGGAACGTGTTACGTATTGGGTAGGAATAAGTTTAGTGGGAACCATTTATTTTGTCAAAGCTGTTTATAGCTAAAATAATTACAATACCACAATTATGTGCATTATAGAATATATGAAGCATGTTATGTTCAACAGTGTTATTACTGACCAGTCAAAATATTATATTTTCATGTCAAAATGCACCAGAATGTACATTTTGTATTTCGCTGTGGGAAAGGGGCGACCACCATCTAACACAAACTTAAACACAAAGACACTATCGAAAAAGCTGCTAGAAAACTGGCAGGTAAGCTGTTTGGAATAAATGATCAGTATCCCAAGGAAAAAGCAGAGAGGAGGAAGATGTTATATCCCATATTCCGCGAAGTCAAAACGAATAATAAAAAAAGCTTTCCTCAAAGTAGATCGCCTGTATATAGATGGCAAGGAATATATACAGAACACATGGAATGCCACACCGCTGGAGACTAGACCCCCGCTGGAGACGAGACCCCCGCCGAGACCCGATACCACAACTACCCCAAACAGCAGCAAAGCCCCACCCAGGAAAAGGAACAGAGTGGTCACAACCCAGCAGTCTACATTCGAGGACAGAAACAGTTTCGACGCTCTTGGTGCGATAGAATAGGGAAGTCAAGGAGTCCATATATGTGCATCCCATCAGATTACAGCACCTCCTGTGTTCACACAACCATATGAACAAACCTATACATCCACCACATTAACATATGTAATTATGACCACGAGTTGACTGAACCACTGGACTCCCACCTTGTGAAAAGCATACCAAATAACCCTGATGTATGCACCAACTCACCATGCATTGCTACAGTTTCCCCAAACGAAAAAAGCTTAATATTGATAAATTCAATAATATAAATATTAATATATCACATGTTAATAGTATTAACAGTACAAGAAGTATGAAAAATAATGTTCCCCTTGTTGATACTGCTAACACATACACCAATATGGAGACTATTTTACAGGATGGCACTAGTGATACAGGTTGCAGTATGGAACATATCATTCTAAATGTTAATGCTGCCTGTGCACCTAATATTAGTAATAATGGAACTAATACTAGTCTACATCCTGACATTACTGAAACACTTAGTAATGCAAATATTAATAAGTTTATGGTGAATTTACTGACATACCAAAAATTGTGTGCAGTAACATTTTAAATCCTGATATTTACCCAATATGTATATCACTGACAAAGCCTTGTATAATCCTATTATGCCCAATGCAATGGCTGATATATCACCACTATATTTACCCAATATGTATATTATGACTGATATACCACCACTATATTTACCTAATATGTATATCACTGACAAAGCCATGTATAATCCTATTGTGTGCAATGCTATGCCAGCTCAATGTTATCTCCATGATCAAATATTAACAGATCAAAATCGTAATAATTTTTTATTTTATTTTTTATTTGTCCGTAAGCATAATTCATTATTATTTTTAAAATATATATTTTTTTTTATATAATTGTTTATTTTTTTGTTTCAGTCCCTTCTTTACACAAATCAACCCATGTTAAGGGATAACACATGAGTTGTTACAAAATAAAGTGAATATAAATTATATGTAACAAAAGAGGAAGAAAAAACTATAGTTTTATATTAATTATAAAAATACATTATAATCTTTAAAAAGCAATCAGTAATGCATCAAAAATTCAAGGAACTGCAATTCTTCTTTTTTTTTAAGAAATAAGAAGAAATTATTCATACATCCCAACATATCCACATATACATGCACACATAAACACATACACCCACATAAAGACACATACATACATTTATAACTTAATAGGCAGATGTTCTGTGAAAACAGTACATACATAATTTCTTATTTCACATCAATTTTACATGGTATACTCTATGTGATTATACGAATGATATGGGGAATAAGAATTCTAATATATGTGATAATATGGTTGATATGAGTAATATTTCATATGTGTGTGATGGTATAATATGAGTAATAATATTTCATATGTTGATAAAGCCACATACGTGTACCACACTATAACAGCCCAGACAATGAATATACAAAAATTGATGAATTATTAGCAGATGAAAAATGTAATAATGCTATATGTAACAATATGAGTGGAATGAGAATTCAAATGTGTATGATAATATGACTGATATGAGAAATGAGAATTCGAATGTATGTGATAATATGACTGATATGAGTAACACTATTTCATATGTATTTGATGGTATGATTGATATTGGTAATACTATTTCATATGTTGATAAACCCACTTACATGTACTACACTATAACTGACCAGACAATGAATAACCAAATGTGATTGACGAACTATTAACAGAAGAAAAATGTAATTATGATGTATATTATAATGTGAGTAATAATTACATATAAGAGGTTCCATCAACTAATATACATGATGTTATGAATTGTGTCACATTCTATGGATGTACCATCCCAAATATTTACAATGATTCACAAGACAATAGGAATGTTAATAATCCACATGTTGAAGTGATGTACACATAAATGTTAATAGCATCACACATGCCAATGCATTAACTAATCTATCTAAAAAGGTGAGTAATGATAATGCATACTTAGACAACTGATGTTAGTAGAAATGTGAGTAATGATAATACATATGTAGACAAAACTGATGTTAGCAGAAATGTGAGTAATGATAATGCAGGAGCAAACATAACTGATGTTAGTAGAAATGTGAGTAATAGTAATGCAGATGTAGATATAACTGATGTTTGTAGAAATGTAATGATAATGCATATGTACATACATGTATAACTGATGTTAGTAGAAATGTGAGTAATGATAAGGCATAAGCAATCATAACTGATGTTAGTAGAAATGTGAGTGATGATAATGCACATGTTAACATGTTTGATGTATATTATACTGGGAGTAATGATGACACACCTAACACCCCAACAGCAGTTACTGCAGATAGGAAACTGTGTAACAGTAACACTAGTAGCCTCAATGTTCCCGACTTACCCAATACAAACTGTTCAAAATGTCCCTGTCCTATGTCAGAATGCTCAATTATCATTTATCAGTATCAATGAATGTGGATTGAGGTAAATTAATGATTCCTGAATTTGTAGATTATATCTCAAAGTATAATATTCTCTGTTTTACTGAAACAAAAACCGATGAAACTGATTGTATATCCACATTCCTACCTGACTATATATTCTATCTAAATAAGAGAAAAAGAAAACTACACCCATCTGGGGCTACAGCTATTGGTATAAGACAAGAACTAACCACTAATATAAATTGTAATGTAATGCATACTTCTGAATATATATTTGGTTTAGCTTTCCTCCATTATCACAGGTCTTGGTGAAACACTAGCAGTGATGTGGTATATCCCCCCCCTCCCCACCGCCCTCATTGGATCCCCATACTATAAAGATGACACATTTGATATTATTGATCATGAAATTACCCAGGCTAAGAGGGGAGGTAACCCATTGTTATTATTTTGGGATTTTAATGCAAGAACAAAAGTTTTCTTGATTATACTGTAATTGATATGGATTCAGAATTCTTAAATAACATTACATTGATACGATAATTTGTTTTAATGAAATGTACAAATTAGAGTCATATAATATGCAAACTGATAGATCAAGTCAAGATACAGGTAAAATCAATGGGCATGGTGTTAAATTATTGAACATATGTACATCACACAACCTTTATATAGCAAATGACAGACTAGGCAGTGATAGACATGTAAGAAAAGTAACTTATAAAGATTGCACCATATATTCCCGATCACCAAACACTTTGAGGTGTGCGAATTTGACCCACGTTTCTCAAACGTGCACTCCGCTCTAACACTAAGTATCCGTGGCTTAGTACACACTAATGATAATGACAGCTCGGACAATACATTACAATTAACAAAAGAAAAGATATGTAAATGGGTACCCGAAAAATTGACAGAATTTAATAACAAAATCGACCTTAACTCACACTTAACTCATAAAAATTTTGAAAATAAACTAGTCTAATTTTGCAAGCAAATCATATATAAAAAAATACGTTTATTGAGAGAACAGTCCGCTCACCAATTTAAAATCGAAAAACAAATGAAAAATGAGACTAAGTGATGCCAAAGCTTTTTATAAGATTCTTAAACCGGCGAAACAAGATAAGAACTTACCACACAGAGAAGATTTAAAAAAAAAAAAAAAAATTTGTTTATAAATGTCATAGTGTTATATTTAGATACATGAATTCAGTTTGTTAAACTATTTATTTAGTATTAGCATTGGTATTTAGACA
>JAULBS010139605.1:0-12809 GCA_032355785.1 Symmetromphalus regularis | reverse complement strand
ACAAGAATGGAGGACACTGTTCAGTACAAGTATGGAGGACACTGTTCAGTATAAGGATGGAGGACACTGTTCAGTACAAGAATGGAGGACACTGTTCAGTACAAGTATGGAGGACACTGTTCAGTATAAGGATGGAGGACACTGTTCAGTACAAGAATGGAGGACACTGTTCAGTACAAGTATGGAGGACACTGTTCAGTATAAGGATGGAGGACACTGTTCAGTACTAGTTTGTCATGGACATTGTCCAAGTTTACGTGGGACCCAATCGGGAGCTATTGGTTCAAATGGCTTAAGGCTAGCCCTGAACGTAGACTAACTAAGAGGCATTTCTGAGTTTAACAGCTATCTTTGGCAAAGAGGTTAAGCAAAGTAAAGTTTATTTTTTATTTTTTTATTCAACGATGCCACTAGAGCACACTGATTTTTGTTGTATCATCGGCTATTGGATGTCAAAGTCAAAGAGCATAGCCTGTCAAATCAATGTAGCTGGTTCAAATCTCACAAAAATACTTCTTGTGTTTTTATTAAATGTTAACACAACCAATAAAATTGACACAAATATTCATGATAATATTCAAGAATTTGAGGAATTGCCATATTATTGGGGCCCCCATTAAATGGATTTTCTGGATCCGCCACTGATCAACTGATAGGATGGTCATCTTCAGGGGATGATCGTTGGCAATATTTCTTAGTTGTTAGTAATAACAAGTAGTTCTACTGTTATTAGTATTCTGTACTTACTCGATGTTGTGAAAATGTTCAAAATCAAACCAGAATACTACTCCAAATGCCATTAAGTTGGAGCACTGTGCCATCACACTGAAATAAAAATAGGACATATATATGAATATATATATAATTTTATATATACATGTAATTATATTTTGCCATTAAGTTGGAGCACTGTGCCATCACACTGAAATAAAAACAGGACGTATATATGGGTATATATATAATTTTATATATAACAATATTTAAGTTGGAGCACTGTGCCATCACATTGAAATAAAAAAAGGACATATATATATGTATATAATTATATTTTGCCATTAAGTTGGAGCACTGTGCCATCACATGAAATAAAAGCAGGACATATATATGGATATATATATAATTATATTTTGCCATTAAGTTGGAGCGCTGTGCCATCACCATGAAATAAAAACAGGACATATATATAATTTTATATATAATTATATTTTGTTTTCCTGGCCTTACATGTAGTTAAAATATAAAAAAAAAATTTTTTTAATTATATATATACTCAACCAGAAAATAAAGTATGCATTTAATCAATAGTTATTTATTTCATAAACCAGACGACATTTATGGCAGAAATTCTGGAATTAGATAACCACACCATTTAGGCGGAGGCATGTGTGCAGTAATATCACAAGTTGCAGACATGTTTATCTGCCAATGGACCATTACTGTGACCAACCAATGAAACAAAAATATTTAAACATGCAAACTTTCTTTTTTGGTTGAGTATATTTGCACATACTGGTAAACTCCTTCTATATCTTGAGAAAATTACACTTTTTGTGGAAGCAAATTTCTTTGTGTCTTTACCCTCTATGACCTCTCACAGATTTGTACCCCATCCGTCAGTGCCCCCCTCCTCCCCAACTTCCTATGTTGTTCTTATGGGCCTGGTTTAATAACATGATGAAATATAATGTTTACAGTATCTGTTGTAATCAATGTAAAAAAAAAAAAACCTACCTAGTGAGAGCAAGACTGCTAAGATGTCGGAGCATGGTAAGCATAAACAATGCAGGTAACATTACCAACAACCAATGGCCTCTGCAAAAAAAAAATATTGAATGTTAAACATTAAAGAACATGAAAACAATGTTAAATATCATGTTACACATTGATGAACCTGAAAACATTGTTAAATATCATGTTACACATAGATGAACATGAAAACAGTGTTAAACATCATGTTACACATTGATGAACATGAAAACATTGTTAAACATCATGTTACACATAGATGAACATGAAAACATTGTTAAACATCATGTTACACATTGATGAACATGAAAACATTGTTAAACATCATGTTACACATTGATGAACATGAAAACAATGTTAAACATAAAAATGAATTTGTTCTATAGGTTTTTCAAATCAATATATTTGTCATAATCATGTATCATATACCCGAAATCAGTAATATTCTAATCATACTTCGTATATTCTAAGTGTATTCCCTATTTAATGCCCCTCCCTAATTAATTACACCCCTACCCCCAGGTCATTTGGTAAAATAAAATGGAGATAACCCAGCATAAATCCATGCTCGTGCTAAATTACTAAATATGTTATGAATGCACTCACCAGTAATCTCTATTGCACAAAATATTTAACAGTAAAAACACTATATTTTAAACTATCGTGAACTCAATAAACTCCAAATCTGCAAAACCTAATGCTGGGGAGGGGGGGGGAGGCTTTAAACATGGTATATAAACTAATTATCTTGGCAAATATTCCATCACATTATATGAAATAACATATCATGGTTTCTACCACTATTTTTGCTTATCCAAGTGCTTAGTGGGTTTTTTAAGATTACCATAACAAAGTGCCAAGTTTGCATGTAACTTTAGGCCCAACAGATAAAAAAAAAGATACATTGAGGTAATTAAAAAAAATGAAACACATCAATTCAAACTAATAAAGGTAGAAGAATTCTATAATTATAAAAACGCATGTTCTGTTTATTTTATTTAACTTAATGCAATATTTACTGAGATTTTACCAAAATTGTAAATGTAATAATTTTGGGTCTATGATTACATGATTATGACATAGATTTGTCATCTTGCAATTGAGAAAATGTCCATGGCAAAATAAATGCTGTGGAGAAATAGTGTCCACAGCATTTATCATGTAAAGTATACTTTATTTTTAATAATAACAAAAAAATACACCTTAAAAAAAACATTTAGTCTGCGACAAAAAAAAGTGTTTCTGAGACAAATTTCTGCAAACATTGGCTGCAACATACTCACAGGAATTCTTGAAAATTTCAGCCCGTCTTACAAATTAGTGAAAGAAAATTTTCGCCAGAACACTACAAAAATCACCTACTTTTTTATAAGCAAAGTCGCCTTATAGGTGATAAAATACGGTAGTTAAAGTGCTGAGACATTAACACATGCATTATGTTAATACTAGATTTTAAATCTATCCATCACACTCCTAGGGATATATTGATTTAGAAACAGACTGTTACAAATTTTGAAAGGCTGCTGCATATGTTTATATATTTTATTTTTAAAATGTGGTCTTGAAATAAATGCAACTAATAAATGTAAGCTTATAGAATATTTTGTTTGTTGAATATTGTATATTTGTTTAGTGCTTCAAGACTTATTCTGTAAGGTAATGAATTAGGAATCCCCAATCCTAACATTACCAATGTATTTTGGGGCAGTAAAAAAAAAAGAAGAAGAAGAAGAAAAATGAATGTCATGTTTGTTTTATTTAATGACACCTTTAGAGCACATCAGCTATTGGACGTCAAACATATGGTCATTCTGACATATTTCTTTAGAAGAAACCTGCTGCCACCACATAGGTTACTCTTTCTGATAAGTAGCAAGGGGGCTTTTACATGCACTTTCCCACAGACAGAACAGCAAATACCATGGCCTTTGAGGAACCAGTTGTGAACCACTAGTTGGAACAGAAAATAGAAAATAAATAAAAGCAAGCTCATTTATAAAATGTTTAACTCACAATCTCATTCCTTTCATGTAATCCGAGAGGTTCTCGGATATGAATATTAGGTAAGCACAGCAAAAACCTGAAAATAATATTAAAATTTAACAATGAAGATATTACATTGTTAAAGTTAAAACATAGTTTAACATAATTATTACATAATCAGAAAATGAATAATTCTGTTCTATTGTGTTATGGGTTTTTTTAATGAGAATGATGCCAAATACAGTAACTTAGGATACATTTTCAAAGTGGAAGGGAGGGGTGTGGCTCGTTACCTTAAATGTTGGACTGGAGAAAGAAATCTTTATCCAAAATAAAAACTGGCTAAAAATGTGGTATGGCTGAGCCCCCCCTCCAACTCACACCCCACCCCCAACCACCCATCACCCAGCTCCTATGAGCCTGACACGTGAAGTTCTACCAACATACAGTAGGTGCTAAAAGTCTGTACTAGGCACCGGAATCCTCACAAAGCAGCTACATGAGTTCCTTATGATTTCTTTTATGATTTTGAAAACCGGTAATACTTTTACAAGTGGAACTGATCAAATTCCTGTCTGGAATAATTTGTCTCATAAAATGTTTAGGAACAGATGTGAGTAATACAAACAGAACAAATAAAATTTAAATCAAATTAGATTAAGAATATACCAATTTGAGATAGAACTATTGCCAGATCAACCAGGAAGCGGCCAGTGTGACCCATGGCTTGGTACCCTACAATGAACAAAATATCATAAATGAAAATAAAATCAGTACATTTTAAAAAGTAAAGTTTGTTTTATTTAACGATGCCTCTAAAGCACATTGATTTTTATGTTGTCATTGGCTATGTTTTATGACATATTTATTTAGTGGAAACCCAATGTCACCACATAGGCCTCTTTTCCTATAAGCAGCAAGGGGTCTTTTATATGCAATGTCTGGGAGACAGGACAGCACATACCAGGGTCTTTGATTAACCAGTTGTGAATCACTGACTGGAATGGAAAATAGTTCAAACTGCAAATGGGTCCACTGAGAAGGATCGATCTGAGCACCGACCGGTTCATAGACAGACATGCTACAGTTTGAGCTACATCCCGCTATCAGTACGTTTTAAATAAAGACATTTAAACAGAAGCTATGAAGACTGTTTTAATTCAACTTATTCAAATAATTTAAAACAGTGGCGAATGGAGGCAGGAGTACCAGGTGCCTGGGTCCTCCCTAAAATTTGTGATTTAAAAAATAAAATAATAATATTTTTTTTTTTTTAACATTATTCTTTAGGGCGCCTCTAAATTGATGTTCTGGATCCACCACTGTCAAATATTCACAAATATCAATATTATAAACTAACTTAATGTTTATATAAAGACATAAAATATAAAGATTAAATACAAATACAAATATTAATTCAGAAACATTTATTCAAGAATGCTTTGAAAAATGAATTAAACAATTTACTAAACAAGAAAAATACCTTACCTACATCCCCATATGACAAGTCTTCTCCCTACAAACAAAATGCAATGGATCATTACATTTATCAACACATTGTATGTATTATACATTGGTTTAACAAGGAATTTCATTGGATCGCTTTGACCATTATGACCAATAGGCTTGCCTATACTAAATATGACATTATAATTTTGTAAAAGTACAAACGACGTCACAAAAAGAAGCAAAAGTACACCATAATGTCATCCATTATGTTATAGGATAGCATTTATCAAAATTTTACTGTTGCGCAATTAGAAAGTTTAAAGAATATAATGAATTTGTTTGGGGTAATAAATAGAATATCAAACTCGTAATCATTTATTATTAAATTTATGTCATATATATTTGTGAAACATGGTCTACACAAGAAACCTGCTTCAACTACATAAGCAACTTTTTTTTTATATAGAATGCTATCCTATCATTGTCTAATGGTTGTAAAGGGTGTAATTTGAACAGATGGGATTGCAGTGATTCAGTTTTTTATTTCCTTTTTATAAGAAGACTATCCAGTTTAATCAAATTAGATGAAAAATTCATTCATGATAACTGTTCAATGAAAACACTTCACACTTCTCTGCACCTGCCTCCATTAACAAAACGGCCAAAATCAAAATAAACTTTTATTCAATCAAACACTGAAAATTAAATTTGCATTTCTTTTACTGTTCAGTACATATAATTATTTCCAAACTGCAATACTCATACATTGATAAATATTTTTAAAAGTACATTAACATGGGTAATTCCAGGTTTGCATTATGGATTCATGAATGGGCGTAAATCCCATGGGGGATATGGAAGACACGTTCACCCCACTTTTAGGACGAGAGGCACCTATATAATTAAATAAAGTTTTTAGAGGAAACCTGCTGCCGCCACATAGGCTACTCCTTCCGATAAGCAGCAAGGGATCTTTTATATGCACTGTCCCACAGACAGGACAGCACATACAACAGCCTTTGATAAACCAGTTGTGGACCACTGGTTGGAACGGAAAATATCTAGTGTTAGCAGACATACAGAAATGGATTCTGAGGAATTACAATTAGTAGCATTTTTGGATGTTATCAAGTTGGGTTTTTTAGTACCTTATTTTAAATGGTCACACAATTATGACCATAACAGTCTCCATTCTCCTTCCATATTTCATTTGTGTGTTTAATAATTATTGTTTTTACAAATTGAAACCGAACAGATGTTTGAAACATAATGTCAAAAAGTATAAACATATACATCAAAACTACCAATATTTTTATTCAGTTTGAAGCAGTTTGTTTAAGGAAATCAAAAACATAATTATTACTGTAAATTTTTTTATTTTATTTAACGACACCTCTAGAGCATATTGATTTTTATTTCATCATCGTCTATTGGACATCAATCATATGGTCATTCTGACATATGTTTTAGAGGAAACCCGCTGTCACCACATAGGCTAATCTTTCTGATAAGCAGCAAGTCTTTTATATGCACCGTACCACAGACAGGACAGCACATACCACGGTCTTTGATGAATCAGTTGTGGACCACTGGTTGGAATGGAAAATAACCCAAACTGTAGATGTAATTATCACTGTAATACACACAAGTAGTTTAATCAGTATTAGAGACCATTTAAGAGGAGGAAGGTCCAAAAATATTTTTAATATTTTTAACATTGGAGACGGGTTCAAGGTTATATACAACCAAATTATAATGGGAAGAGGTAAAGATTGGTAAACTCCATAACCCCTCCCTCCTTTTTTCCACTTCTGAAAAAAACACATCTAAATATACTAAACCTGCTATATCAGACACTTGCTGTCATTATTATAAGAATTTATTGGTTAGGATAAGCTTACCTGTATTTTTACATCAAAGACACTAGACAAAATGTTTGTAAAACTCCTAAGGCCTTTTTATTATTTGGTTTACAGATTTTGGTAGTGAAACTATATTTGTAAATACCTGTAAAAAAAATTTAAATCCTTCTTTCCCTAAAACATCAAAATATTTTTAACATTATCTACATACATACATGTATGTAAACACTAAATTTACCAGCACCACACTATTCATCTATTCAGGAACAACCAGTAACCACAACAACAACAAATATGGCTGTTTTCATTTCTAGGTTTCATCTTTGATACTTTAGCCATGTATATTTATCTTAATAAACAATAAATATAAAATTTTAAAATAAAAAACTTAAATATAAAATTTTAAAACATAAATCTTAACATAACAAAAATTAGTAATGGAGGCATGCCATTCATTAGATAAGAAAACCACCAGATAATCTGATTAACTTCAAAGATGACCATCAGATTAACTTTGAAGATGACCATCTGATTAACTTCAAAGATGACCATCAGATTAACATTAAAGATGACCATCAGATTAACTTCAAAGATGACCATCTGATTAACTTCAAAGATGACCATCTGATTAACTTCAAAGATGACCATCTGATTAACTTCAAAGATGACCATCATATCAGTTATCACATAACAAAAACCTAGACAACACCAACCATGCTTACCTATTTAAAAGAAAAACACACACATATTAATCCATTTTAAATACCTATGACCTGTTAAACCACTAAAAGGGCAAACTATCTGACACAAATTCTACAATAGCCATAGAACATTTATAACATTAAAATGAATGAAGAGAAAGATCAACCACATTAATTAATTACAACAGCTGATAGGTGAAAGAATACAAGAAATTTGTTACCTCACTTTGTCATTCAGCTTCAGCAACTAACATTTCGACATTTTTAAAATGAAAGAAAAAGAGGGGTCATCTTAAAAAAGGGAATTAAATATCACCTATGGCAGCGTGGTTTATTGTAACATCAAAGATTCTAGGTTCAGCTATGTTCAAAGTTATACTGACAAAGCAATCCGAATTTTTGAGAAACAGAACTACACGTAGATGCAAATATTTTAAAGTAGGCAAAATGCAAAGGTTCATTGTTTTTTGGGTTGGGTTTTATTTTGGGGGGGGGGAGAGAGGGTTTGTTGTTTAGGTGAATATTTTTTTTTTCACAACACCATTAGAGCACATTGATTTATTAATGATTATCTACTGGATGTCAACTGTTTGGTAATTAAGACACACAGTCATCAGTGCAAACCCACTACTTTTTTCATTAGCACCACGGGATCTTTTATATGCACTTTCCTACAGAAAGGATAGCATATGCTACAGCCTTTGATATACCAATTAGGGGCAACTAGTCGGGATGGAAAAACCCTTATCAACTAATGATTCTACAAAATGGGTTTGATCATATGTCTAAAGAATCTCGAGAAAATGCACCACCGACTGAGCACATTTGAAGCAGACGATTGATGTAGTCACAGTTAGAAAATTTAGTGTCTCCACTTACATATTTGCTATTGAAGTGATTTTCAAAACTGAAAAAATACCTCTTTTTTTTGACGGGCCGGGTGTTGTTTTGTTTAATGACACCTCTAGAGCACATTGATTTATTAATCATCGGCTATTGGATGTTAAACATTTGATAATATTGACACATTGTTAATTGTGGGCCAGCCTCTAAAGGGTTTTGAACCACTGTCTTCAGCTTGAGAGTCCGATGTTCTACTACTGGACTACTGAGGATTACAAAAAAGGACAAATAAATGGAATAAAGGATATTATGAAACACAGAACATTAGTCAGATTATTAAACATTAAAAGATAAAAACATTCAAAGAGGAATACATGAAAAACTTTCTTCACAAAATCTTGGAAATGGAATTTGTCGACAAGCAAGAGGGTAACAACATGATGTTTGAAAACAACTACACAAGAAAAGAATCCTCCATGACTTGATCACAGAGTAAACAATGACAAACAGCAAGCACATTAAGACCATGGTTGGCATGACAACACAGATAACAGAGCACGTTGGAATGGTACCTGCAAGGTGAAAAGAACGGGCTCTCCGATAGTGAAAATAAGGACCTGAAATGATATGGCAAATTCCTTCAAAGCAGTTACATAGTTGAATATGTTCAATAAAGCAAAAATTACCTGCTGACAACCATTGCATAGCAACAAAGACAATCTTCAAACATTTTATTATTTGATTAATTTATCCAATATACTAGTAGTAGGTGACTCATGAATTACACAACTCTAACTTAATAGGTTATATATTTAAGAAGAACAGGAAAGCAATTATTTACCAATGCAATATTATAAAAGGAAAATGCACGTATTTATCTATGGCTCAAAGTCCAGTTAAAATAAAAATTCTGTAGCTAATGTGTTAAAATATCCAATAAAGCAACAATTACCTACTAAGAACCAAACGTTTTAAACCAGGAGTGCCAATCCTGGAGGATGTGGGGGGGACACATCCCCTCACTTTTTTGACAGGGGAGGAAGGGTGCTTATATAATTATTCCTCCCACTTTTTGCTTCAAAAAATTGGTAAAAAAAGTGGGGGTGAGGGTCCGAGCTCCCCTAACCCCTCAGCTCCTAGGGACCAGTACAGTGTGTATTTTTACAGGTGTTTGATATGGAAAAATAATGGTCCAACAATTTGCATCAATATCCAACTTTAAACCTAATGTTGACCATTCATCATATTATTCATTACAAGTTGACAGTTCATCTTAAAGATTCTCCAAAAGTCTTAAAACATACAGACAATAATGGCAAGCAAACTAATATAGATATATGGATAATACTGAAAGAATATAAGAAGCAGCTATGATAGTATTAGGCATATATGCGTATATACTGGTATTTAAATATATAATCCATGCTATTAGTGTACCTGCTTTCATTTCTTTATTTTTTTCTTTGGCTCGCTGATAAAATTCACATTGTCGAGGGTCAAGATGACCTTTCCTCTTCTCAGACATACTCTGACGTCCAAATCCTTCACGATCAAACTGAAAGTCACCAGTTGGGCTTCTGAAAAACAATTAAGTAAAATTTAAATTTGGTGAAAAATATGATTAAAATCAAGTAATTTATATGTCACATTATACAATTCTGAGGTATCCCAGTTTTTCTAAAAGTTTGTTTTATTTAAAAATGCCTCTAGAGCACATTGCTTTTTATCTTATCATCAGCTATTGGACGTCTAACATATTGTCATTCTGACATATTTCTTTAGAGGGAGCCTGCTCCCGCACATAGGCTACTTCTTTCCAATAAGCAGCAAGAAATCTTTTATATGCACTTTCTCACAGACAGGACAGTACATACCACATACTTTGATGCACCATTTTTTTTCGAACATATATACAATATATTGATTTGAAACAAATTAATAACTAAAATCATGGTAAATAAACAAAAATTCAGTATATTACTGACGAAAAAAAAAACTTATGATAAAAAATTAATTTCTTTTAAAAACTTAATAATAAGCTGTTGGTGGAACTGAAATGATTCCACCACACTCTCATTAACAAATACATTATCTCTAATAGGCTGAAGGTGAGGACAATCCACCAAAATTTGACACACCGTCAATATACACTGACAGTGCTGACAATGAGGCAGACAGTCCTTTTTCCAATGAAAAATGTGAGTTAAATATATATGATCAATATGGGAGTGATACAAAACAATTTCATACTTATTGACCATTTGTAGGTGGACTGTGAGTCGTAGACTAAAATTACAGTGAAATGATTTCTGAAAAATCTCAGCTTCATATTCCATTAAAGTAAGACAAAAACTATAATTACAGTGGATAACATACATTTGAGATTCTTGGTGGTCACTACTCTGATCGCTGTGTGATCCATGAGATAAGTGAGTTACGTACTCATCAAAACTTGAACTATGGGAATCAGGAGGTGAGCGTTTTATCGGAATGCCAAGGGTTGAGTGAGGTCGTGCAGGCTGCAACTTTTTCTGAAACAATAAATATTTTTAAAATAATATTTCTCAAAATTTTGAAATATTAAAGACACCAGCAATTTACTATAATAAGTTCTTTTTAAAATATATCATTTAAAAACAAACTTTGAATCAGATATACGTGAAGTTGTCATCACATGAACATACTGTGCCCTGTGTTCTGGCAGTTTCAGGGTTTATAATTCCCACAAATAAAACCAGATGATTGGTTCCTTGGTACAAGACAAATAAGCAGAATTCTGGTCAAGCCAGATAAAAAAGTTTCAAGCCTTTTTGAAACAATAATCACAAAAAAAATATATTTTTAAAATAAAGTTAGGAAAAACTAACAATAAATAAATAACGTACCCTTGGGATGGCGTATAAATCATCTTCAACAATAACAACTTCCCGTGTCCCTGATGGAGCCACAGTTGATCCCTGCACACCGGATTTAACCGGAGAGTTCTCCGGTGTGTCTTGAAAACTGTCTGTAACTGCTCGATTGTACGACTCATTGCGCAGTCCCTTACCACCATCCCCCGCCATTAACCGCTCCAACATTTTGTTCTGTGGTTTGGCTGTGGGCATGCTGGTGCTAGTGTTATTCATCTTTCTGTCTTTTTGGCCATTAATATTATCACTGGATGTGTTATGTGTCTTTTCACTGTAAATATGCAGACCATGACCGATAACTTCTGGTGGACTGGCATCCATGTTATCGGAAGAGCTTTCACTGAAATGGGAAGGTGACGATGCTCCTATCTTCCTGGCTAATGAAAGAATAATATATCCAGGAACTGGCCCTTCTGACTGCATGGCTTGACGTAGAGCATTCATCGCTTCAATGTTAGACAGATTTGACAATACTGTGCCATTCACTTCCAGTAGCTGATCATTCACAGCTAGTCTACCATCCTACAATATATACAATATACATGTCAAATTGAATATAAGCAAATTTATTATCTTAGAATATATGGAATATAAAACTGAACATGAACACATACCCCATCCTGCAAACAATGCATAATATGAAACTGTTTGTCTTTAAGTCTATCATGTTATAATATACTAAACATTAATCAGCAGTCTACAACAGTCTACAACATCTATTTTAATGTATGTAAAAAGGTCTGTGAGCCTCTTTGATCCAATGGTAGAACACTGGACTCTTAAATTAGAGACTGTGGTTCAAAACCCATTGGAAGGTGGCTCACACTTTACATGACAAAATTTCCCAATGTTTGACATCCAATAGCTGATGATTGATAATTCAATATGCTCTAGTATAGTGAGTGGTGTCATTAAAAAATAAAAAGGTCATAGGTTATATTATAAACACACAAAACTATTTATCAGATCAAAAATCATGTTTGGCATTCAATAACTGAGGGAGCGGGATCTAGCTCAAATGGTAGCGAGTCTGCCTGTGAACCGGTCGGTCGTCTGATCGATCCTTTTCAGTGGACCCATTTGCAGTTTGGGCTATTTTCCTTTCCAACCAGTGGTCCATAACTGGTTTATCAAAGGCCGTGGTATGTGCTGTCCTGTCAGTGGGACTGTGCATATAAAAGACCCCTTGCTGCTTATCGGAAAGAGTAGCCTATGAGGTGGCAGCGGGTTTCCTCAAAATACATATGTCAGAATGACCATATGATTGATGTCCAATAACCGATGATAAGATAAAAATCAATGTGCTCTAGAGG
>JAULBS010139594.1:0-12809 GCA_032355785.1 Symmetromphalus regularis | reverse complement strand
TAATCAAAGTATACATGTTAGTGCTGGAGGAGTCGATCTACAAATAATCAAAGTATACATGTAAGTGCTGGGGGAGTTGTTAAACAAATAATCAAAGTATACATATTAGTGTTGGAGGAGTCGATCTACAAATAATCAAAGTATACATGTAAGTGCTGGAGGAGTCGATCTACAAATAATCAAAGTATACATGTTAGTGCTGGAGGAGTCGATCTACAAATAATCAAAGTATACATGTAAGTGCTGGGGGAGTCGATCTACAAATAATCAAAGTATACATATTAGTGTTGGAGGAGTCGTTAAACAAATGATCAAAGTATACATATTAGTGTTGGGGGAGTTGTTAAACAAATGATCAAAGTATAAATGATAGTGCTGGGTGGGGGTCGTTAAACAAATGCTCAATCAAAGTATATATGATGGAGTTTGACGTGCTTGGTAACAATGAACCCATAATTTGAAAAGAGACATCAATTATAATATAATCTTAAATTTCTCATTCTGAGAAACCGGTTTGATATTAAAATTTCATTTATATACTTTAAATCTTCAGAATGCATAACACACGTAGAGTATATTCTGTGTGTAATAGTATACATATATAACGTATAGTATATTCTGTGTGTAATATATATTTATAATGTACAGCATAGTCTGTGTAACATACATTTATAATGTACAGCATAGTCTGTGAAATATACATTTATATGTACAGCATAGTCTGTGTAATATACATTTATAATGTACAGCATAGTCTGTGTAATATACATTTATAATGTACAGCATAGTCTGTGTAATATACATTTATAATGTACAGTATATTATGTGTAATATACATTTGTAATGTACTGTATATTCTGTGTGTAATATACATTTATAATGTTCAGTATATTCTGTGTGTAATATACATTTATAATGTACAGTATATTCTGTGTAATAGACATTTATAATGTACAGTATAATATTATGTGTGAAAATCCGTATTGGAGGAAATGTACTCATTAAAAATAAATAAATACTAAAAATCACCTTTTTGATGGCACTGTTATTGTTACTTACAGGACAGCTTACAGGTAAAGCTCAGAATTCGTGGGGCGCGATGGCTCACCTGTATGAACAGGTTCTCAGTATCGTCACCAAACCACCAGAGGAAAGACAGGAAAGGGAGATACACAGAATCGTCTACTGGTTCCGCAAGAAGTCAGAACTCTTCAAAGATCTCAAAGAAGGTAATCACAAATAAAAGTGTTCATTTTAAAGACCATATCTCCGAACAATCCAGAATTCAAGAGAATTGAAAGGAGAGCATTTGCCCCCGCTGAGAATCTCATCTATTTTTCACCCTAGAAAATAGCATACACATCTCAGGGTTTAATTTGTATATTGTTTCATTCTATGTAGTGCCCCCTACCCCCTAGGATTTTGATCAGGGTACGGCGCTGGAAGTATATGGAAAACAGTGAGTACTTGTATCTTTAAGCGACGTATTTATAAAACTGTGAAGACATATTCGTGAATTACTGTTAAACCTAATACGTTGCGTATTAGAAATAGATTTGTAAATATTTCCGATGGTTGTAGGTGAAAATAACGAGAAAGCTATGTTTTCTTTACGGAATTTGAGTTATCTCATCCTTCTTGCCTCCACCCATTACACTTGGGGAGTAAACCGGAGCTGGGCGTTTCTCAAAAGGTAGAATGTATACTTCATGTATAATGTGTCGTCGGAGAACACTCCTCAAGAGAGAAATTTGGATTAAACAATGTGCTGGGGTGTCACTAAACACGCTGAATAAAGAATGTGCTGGGGTGTCACTAAACACGCTGAATAAACAATGTGCTGGGGTGTCACTAAACACGCTGAATAAACAATGTGCTGGGTTGTCACTAAACCCGCTGAATAAACAATGTGCTGGGGTGTCACTAAACACGCTGAATAAACAATGTGCTGGGGTGTCACTAAACACGCTAAAAAACAATGTGCTGGGGTGTCACTAAACACGCTGAATAAACAATGTGCGGGGGTGCCATTAAAACGCTGAATAAACAACGTGCGGGGGTACAATTAAAACACTGAATAAACAACGTGCGGGGGTGCAAATAAAACACTGAATAAACAACGCGCGGGGGTGCAATTAAAACACTGAATAAACAACGCGCGGGGGTGCAATTAAAACACTGAATAAACAAAGTGTGGGTTGTAATAAAACGCTGAATAAATAACGTGTGGGTTGCAATTTAAACACTGAATAAATAACGTGTGTGGTGCAGTTAAAACACTGAATAAATAACGTGTGGGTTGCAATTAAAACACTGAATAAACAACGCGTGGGTTGCAATTAAAACACTGAATAAACAACGCGTGGGTTGCAATTAAAACACTGAATAAACAACGCGCGGGGGTGCAGTTAAAACACTGAATAAACAAAGTGTGGGTTGCAATTAAAACGCTGAATAAATAACGTGTGTGTTGCAATTAAAACACTGAATAAACAACGTGTGTGTTGCAATTAAAACACTGAATAAACAAAGTGTGGGTTGTAATAAAACACTGAATAAACAAAGTGTGGGTTGCAATTAAAACGCTGAATAAACAACGTGCGGGGTTGCATTTAAAACACTGAATAAACAACGTGTGGGTTGCAATTAAAACACTGAATAAATAACGTGTGGGTTGCAATTAAAACACTGAATAACAACGTGTGTGTTGCAGTTAAAACACTGAATAAACAACGTGCGGGGGTGTAATAAAACACTGAATAAATAACGTGCGGGGTTGCAATTAAAACACTGAATAAACAACGTGCGGGGGTGCAATTAAAACACTGAATAAATAACGTGCGGGGGTGCAATTAAAAGACTGAATAAACTACGTGCGGAGGTGCAATTAAAACACTGAATAAATAACGTGTCTGTTGCAATTAAAACACTGAATAAATAACGCGTGGGTTGCAATTAAAACACTGAATAAATAACGTGCGGGTTGCAATTAAAACACTAAATAAACAACGCGTGGGTTGCAATTAAAACACTGAATAAATAACGTGTGCGTTGCAATTAAAACGCTGAATAAACAACGTGCGGGTTGCAATTAAAACACTGAATAAATAACGTGTGTATTGCAATTAAAACACTGAATAAATAACGTGTGCGTTGCAATTAAAACGCTGAATAAACAACATGCGGGTTGCAATTAAAACGCTGAATAAATAACATGCTGGGGTGTAATAAAACATGCTGAAACCTCATGCCTCGACTGAGATTTGATCCCAGTATCTACCAGCCGTGAGTCCGATATTTTAATAGGCCCCAATTTTTGTTAGGGATTCCTCTTGCATTCATACGCTTGCCACCTCCTCATGAAAAGTTATTTACAGAAATGTAATGTATATGTAGTTTGTCAATCCGTTAAGTAAAGAATGAAACATACTTTACAATTACAATACTAAATAAATTATTTGTCAGTTCGTGCTGTGCTGTTCTTGCTTGTAATGTACATGCACCTTGTAATTATCGACATGTATGTAAACAATAAACACATACATATTTAATTTAATCTGCCCACTAATTGAATATAATGAAATTATTTCTTTAAAAGATTCCATTAAATATTGAGTTATATACCCGACCGTTCATGAACATAGCTTTATTTCGATCTGGCCATAATTCAACAGTGCAATAAAACAATATATATATATATAGACGAAATGACAAGACAGGCCATTAGGAACAACTTTGGGTGTGGGGAGAGGGGAACACTCACAGATTGGGTTCAAACTCTGTCAGATTTTGGTTACAATTATATAAAAGGGGTTGACACTCCCCACCCCCCGGTATCTACTGGCCTGTAATATGGCAATGTTTTATACTAATAATGTACAGTATATAATTTAAGATAAAAAAATCTCTATCTACAGATTAATATATGTCAACATACATGTATATAAAAATAAATCAGAAAAGTGGAGAAAAACAGAATTCCAGTCACAGGAGTTTAGAACGTTCATGATCAGTTTAAAGAAAATTATTAGTTTTTTGAGGGCTGGGGGTGGAGTTGTTTGTATGGTTTTGTTTTTTAAACATCGAAATATCATTATTATTTTGTTTTAATGTGTATGCAGGGACACATTGGCAATCTTCCCGAATTACCATATCATTGTTCATCGCCACGTGTATTTCGATATTCTAATCACAGCAATACTGCACGGGTACTTCCGGATACGTTCTTCCGGTCGGACTAATAATTAAATTAATGTCACTTCCTAATTAATCAGAAATTGACATTATTTCCACAAGTACGGATGTTCTAATGCTGTACTGTGTGTTTTAATTATTGAACTAGCAAAGCATTCACAATAATGATAATCAGCTGAGTATATTCCTATCTTTATAATGAACTACTTACTTATTTGTAGTCTTAAAATAGAAAATCTGTTCATACCTTTAGAATATACTATGTATACACTATATGTAATTTATAGTTACGCTGACAGTTAACGATGTATTTCTATATTACAGACAGACAGATAGACAAGACAGACAGACAGACAGACAGACAGACAGACAGACAGACAGACAGACAGACAGACAGACAGACAGACAGGACAGGACAGGACAGGACAAGATATGACAGGACAGATAAGATAAGACAAGACAAGAGGGACAGACTGACATACAAGGCAAAACAAGACAGACAGACTGACAGACAAGGCACGACAGATAGACAGACTAACTGACAGCTAAGACAGACTGACAGACACATTACGCTTGACAATTAACGATGTATTTATACATTACAGAAAGTAGACAGACAGATTGTTTATTAAAGTCTCACATGTTATAGAACATATAAACATTACAAGACAAAGCTACTCCATATAGAGTTATTAGTGACTATATTCTATAAAAACATCGACAAAGATCAAATATAATTTCAAAATAATAATAATTTGTTGGCGATATTAATGTCTTCATTCACAATATACAGCTCAGATCGCATGTAGAATCTTGCTAAGTCCGTTTGATGTCAGTAAGAGATGAAACAAAGTTTTATAATTGCCAATTTATACATGTAAAGACCCGAGGGGACAAAATTCAAAACACTATGTGTTTAACAAGTGTTAGTTCTGTTATAAGGTAATACCAATGGGTAATAGTTTTTCAACTTCAACCAAGTCGATGAACGAAATAAAAATAAATGTTGTAATTTCTTTTTTCTTACTTGAATAAAATCAGACTGTTTCTTCAGCTGCAGGAGACGTGTTTGTTGGCTTATACGCATTTATTATTATTAAACAGATCGTTGGATTTATAACATTTAACAAACTATAGAAATTCCCAGAACATTGAAAAGTGTTTTTATTATTATTATCTTTATTATTATTATTATTATTATATATTACATTTAAAATTAATTAATTAACTTTTTTAATTATTATTATTCTATCCTGTAAATGCCATTGATTCTAAGGTGGTCGGTTAAGATTTTTAATAAAAACGGACCAAACTGGAATTTTCTTTTGATTCCATTTCTGCCAAAATGCATATAGGCAGACACGGAATCCGAGAAACAAAACGTCTGGCCATACAATATCACACTATGTCAACAGTCGACGATTTATTCACACACTAACGACAGTATTCGTGAATTGAGTATATTTGTGAGTATGCTCTAACTCGACGATGTATTAACACAGTGCATTCACGAATACGCACCAATTCGACGATGTATTAACACTGAGTGCATTCACGAATACGCACCAATTCGACGATGTGTTAACAGTTGAGTGCATTCACGAATACGCACCAATTCGACGATGTGTTAACACTGAGTGCATTCACGAATACGCACCAATTCGACGATGTATTAACACCGAGTGCATTCACGAATACGCACCAATTCGACGATGTATTAACACCGAGTGCATTCACGAATACGCTCGAACTCGACGATGTGTTAACACCGAGTGCATTCACGAATACGCTCGAACTCGAAGATCTGTTAACACCGAGTGCATTCACAAATACGCTCGAACTCGACAATGTGTTCACACACTAAAGCTTGGCACCCATGTGTGCGTGATGCGTCGTGCGCAAACAACGATTCACTTAGGATTTAATAGAAGCGCTTCCATGTACG
This sequence comes from Symmetromphalus regularis, assembly GCA_032355785.1. Lineage (NCBI taxonomy): Eukaryota > Metazoa > Mollusca > Gastropoda > Neomphalida > Neomphalidae > Symmetromphalus > Symmetromphalus regularis. The sequence goes on along the minus strand of JAULBS010139594.1, from coordinate 6,670 downwards.
CGTGATGCGTGTTGCGTGACGTGTTAATTTTGGAACGCCTCGGTGATCGTTCCAATACGCATCACGCAGCTAAATGGACAAAGGAAGTAGGAAAATCTTTAGAAAAGAGGAGGGTTTTCCAAAAAAGTAAATGTGCGTGTTACATTTCAAATTACAAGATGCCACGAAATGTTGCCCCAGGCGAAATGTTAGAAAGAGAGACACACGGTCACAGATCATATCAATCTTTTTGTATATAAATTACACATCAGCGACGTACTTAGCGATTTAGCAGCCCGGGGCGGTCATAGAATTTGCTGCTTTTTTAAATAACATTCCAAAACTGGAGTTCTGCTAAAATATAAACATTACAAATTTCCCCACAAATCTTGAAAAAACATTCCACACCAATAGTTTTTTGGTAAAGTCCAGCATGCTACTTCATTAAATTTATACTGATTCACTAAAATTCCGCTTCCTAAAACGTGCCGCCCCATTCCCCTTAGGTGTATTTGTATTGTCCTTGATGATGTTTATAAAGAAATTTGGATTTCTTTCAAGTTAAATGTTCTTAAAATGTAGAGATATACGCCTGCTTTTTTCTAAAAACGTCTTCCAAAAAGACAAATAAGCTTCACGCACATCAATATATACGCATACATAGAAACAATCAAAACGCAATACGCAGCACGCATTACGCATTACGCGAACAATACGTACACATGGATGCCTAGCTTAACGAACGACTGCATTCACGAATGCGCTCCAACTAGACGACGTTTTCATACGTTTAATATAATCGACGATGTGTTGCTATACTATCAGTTGTGCATATTCATACAATTATAGACCACGTTTAGTCAATTTTTGAAACTGATAATCGACGTATTTATACGATTATAATGAATGTAATGTGTTAATTTTTTACAGAATTGTGTTTGGTCTTTCTTGGTGAAGTGGTTTTAAAACAATTTGGATAATACATGATTACGTCAATATTTTTTAAAATATCTTGGATAATACATGATTACATCAATATTTTTTAAACATCTTGGATAATACATGATTACGTCAATATTTTTTTTTAATATCTTGGATAATACATGATTACGTCAATATTTTTTAAAATTAATTTCAAATGATAAATAATTATAACATTGGTTTCAGAAATCGTCAAAGATATTGTGAAGAACTGCCAGTTCACCTCGTGCCCTGTAAACGAAGTTGTCATACGACAAGGGGAGCTTGGAGATTGGTAAGATATAAACGTCCTGTTCAAAATCTGCTTAGTATGTGGAATGTAACCCAAGTGATGTTTATTTGCAGGTGTAACAAGATTTAAATACCAATATAATCTTTTAAAGTCTAGATGGAAACGTTAGCATGCTAAACATGTATTATCTTTGTACATATCCTAATACTATATAAATATAATTTATGCATATATGCCAAAAGGTACTTTAAGCACCAATCCCATGTTTTATTATTATTATTTACACACACACACACACACGCACGATCGCACGCACGCACTCAAACACGCTCGCAAGCACGCGCACGCACGCACTCACATGCACGCACACACACACACACATGCACTCACACACACACGCACACACACATACATCCATGAGTGCACGCACACAAGCACGCACACATAGATACATATATTTGTTATTATGCACGCACACACACACATGCACTCACACACAGACACACACGCACACACACACATACATCCATGAGTGCACGCACGCAAGCACGCACACATAGATACATATATTTGTTATTATTATTATTACTACTATTACTACCAACACTACTACTACTACTACTACTACTACTACTACTACTACTACTACTACTACTACTAGTACTACTAATACTACTAATACTACTAATACTACTAATACTGCTACTATTACTATTATTAATATGTACATACATATTGTATCCACTTATGGAATGGTAGATGTTACGGTAAACATTATAGAGCCACCCTGTAAAAATTCCTTGTATAGACGAAGTTGTGACTTTTCGCATTGAGGAATTATTATTAAAGATTGTGACTAAGGCAGCACATCCTGCATACATACCTGATGAATTGTCCTATAATGTTTTGATAGCTGTATTTGGCCAATATGTAAAGATATTGTATGTATAGATGAAGTGCCAAGATCCGCAAATTAATTTTAGAGAAACTACTTTTTTATATATGTTAGTTATTTTATTAATATAATTGTTTTTGGTTTAAATATGATGTACTAATTTTAATGTTTTTTTTACCACGCTATGGGAATCTGTGGGTTAAGAACCGCCTTGTTAGCGTTTAATCTGTCGACTTGTTTACGTTTAGTCCCATTTTGGCAGTGAAGAGTGGACACCAGGTACACTAAACATAACATTTGAACGTTAATTGTTAAGATGACAGAATCAACACCTGTTTAGGTTAATTATCATACCCTCGTGCATACATGTTATAATTAACGATTTGTTTTAGTGATCCCTTTTTATACATTTAGTGTTTAAAGTCATTAAATCCATATAAAACCTTTAGAATGTCGGATTTCCCTTTTTTTTGTACCATATAATGTTACCACTGAAGCATAGAGATTAATGTTATCTTTCATACATTTATTAATAGTGAGACTATAAGCATCTCAACTGAGGCATAATATTAAAAAATTGAGGACCTACCGCCCCCGCCCCCCCCCCGAAAAAAATCCTTCAACTGTGGTACTGTTTGCGTTTCACTGTGGTACTTTTTTGCGCTCGAAAATTGTAGATGTGATCTTTTTTTGCATTAAGATGTGTGCTAATTTGTTGTTTTAGATGTGTATGTAAGTGGTCATGTTCCTCCAACACTATTTCAAAACGATATTCAAATAAGGTAAAACAGTTCTGGCTTCTTGGGTAAACACTTTTTTAGGGAATTTTTTTGAAATCTATGTCTGGCTTTCGACATATTGGAAATGTGAAATCTTCTGAATCATGAGAAGTGACTACAATTCGCAAGATACTAGCATAAACTCTGCAGTTCCAGACAAAAGTAGTTGCAATATCTTCCAGTGTTAAACCTTCTTCAATGAAACCCAGTCTCTTGGCAGAAATACTTGATCTATTACAGAATGCTGAAGTAAACCTCTTTGGATTTGAGGACAAAGCGACATTCCAACAAATAATTCAACGTCTAAAAGCACATCAATTGTTCATAGATCAAATCTTAAAGAAGTTTGAATCAAGGCTTACAATATATTTCTGATATTGAAATAACCCATGATTTGAAGTGTTTCCTCTTGTTCTGATTTGGTTATTTGGAACGGGTTTTTTAAGGTGGGGATGGGGGGGATGTTCCCCAAGTTCATCCTCATGGGAGGATTCCTTCAGAGGGATTATATGTTCTTGGCCCTTATTCTGAGAATAGAAACGTGTGATTATACTGGACACACAGCCCAGCTTCCTGTATTACTGTCTGTCTATGACAGAGGTTAGTATGAGTAGGAGAGACAAAACTCACTACCGTTACACTAATACGGCTACTTTTAACGATAAGCAGCAAGGGATCGTTTATATGCACTATCCCACAGACAGAATAACACATAACACGGCCTTTTGTTAAACCATTTGTGTCCAAAAAGTGAGGGGATGTGTTCCCCGACCCCTCTCACCCCCCACCCCCCTATCCCGGGATTGACGCCATTATAGATCCCCTCTGTACTTCGGTATATTTGCGCTAATATGACGTGGTTAAGTGTTACATTGCAGGGTTATTGGAACGAAATTCATATTGGGGGAGGGGCGGGGCTGTTCCTGTTTCTGAACATCAGAATTTGCCTGTGAATAATTCAACAATGAATAAAAAACATATTTATGAGAATTATCTATTTTAAACCATGTCTCCCACCTCCCGTTTCAAGTGTAAAATGTTCACTCATTCATTACTTATTTTTATTCTTGGCAAATATCAAATTATTAGTTCAAAAGCGGATGGAAAGGGGTTGGACGGGGCATGTTAGGAGGTATAAACCACTTTTCGTCAACAATTTTGTTCTCCCCATTATAATTTGGTTGTATGTAACTTTCATCCCCAAACCCTCCAATGTTAAAAACAGTTCTGTATCCGCTCCTGTCATACATTTACTAGGGTATAATTTACGTGTACACCAATTGTTACATCTGTCATTATCTTAATCTGGGGAACTGTGTCGTGCCACAAATGTTGCTGACTCACTGCCTCAGTGTCCCATGCACGCTAACCTGGAGAGATTCTTACATGTCGTAGGTCAAAGTATATGTGCATGTATCCCCACCCAATCTAGCAATCCTTCGCACACCACTGCAGTGGAATACTACATAATTCCAGGTAATATTTTTATTCTCCACATTAACATCTGTCTTAAAACTGATACCAGGTCAATTTCATGTAGAGCTCGTTTCAAGAAGTTAAATGTTGTTTCTAATGTTATAACCAGATTTTAAATAATGGATGAGCATCCCCAATACAAATATTATCATGTTCAGGCAAAATAGTTCATCAAAGCTTAGTTATTATTCATTACTAAAAAATGCAAACAAGACCACAGTGTATACGCAAACAAGTCGCACAGTAACGAAAATTTGCAACGCAAACAATTGCACAGATTATTTATTTACTATATAAACAATTTCAGCCAAACGAAGAGATACTCGAAGATAGAATTTTGTATGAGAGTTTATCAGCCCTTAGTGTATTAGAACACATAAACCTGTTAGTTTTGACGTATAATTAAATATATTTTTTTCAACTTTCACCGATTTCGTTATATGACTAAATAAGTTTGAAACGAATTTTTATGCAGTTATCAAATTATTTTTCTGATATAAATTGCATTGCGATCAAGTTGAAGTCTTGAATGGCGTTGCTGCAAAATATGACGCGCAATAAAACTCCTAAATAAGACAAATCGATCATTTTCTTACCTTTTTCGATCTCATTCGCGAGAAAATGTGACAAAACGTAAACAAGTCGACAAATTAAACGCTAACAATGCGGTTCTTAACCCACAGATTTGATTCGTACTATTTGCACTTAAGATGTTTAGTGTTTATAATGGTACGGGAGTTAATAGCGTATTTTATTTCATGTTAAAATATGTATGTATGTTTTTAATGTAATAGTTATATATTTTATTATTTATGTAGATTATTTTACAGTCTCTCATAATTCAATAACTCAGACCTTTTAAGATTGTATTGTAGATTTTACAGTCTCTCATAATTCCATAACTTAGTGCCTTTTAAGTTTGTATTGTAGATTTTACAATCTCTTATACTTTCATAGGAAGTGGCTAAGTGCCTTTTAAGGTTGTATTGTAGATTTTACAATCTTATAATTCCATAACTCAATGCCTTTTAAGATTGTATTGTAGATTTTACAATCTCTTATAATTCCATAACTCAGTGCCTTTTAAGATTGTATTGTAGATTTTACAATCTCTTATACTTTCACAGGAAGTGACTAAGTGCATTTTAAGATTGTATTGTAGATTTTACAATCTCTTATAATTCCATAACTCAGTGCCTTTTAAGATTGTTTTGTAGATTTTACAATCTCTTATAAATCCATAACTTAGTGCCTTTTAAGATTGTATTGTAGATTTTACAATCTCTTATAATTCCATAACTGTGTCTTTTAAGATTTTATTGTAGATTTTACAATATCTTATAATTCCATAACTCAATGCATTTTCAGATTGTATTGTAGATTTTACAATCTCATACTTTCATAGGAAGTGACTCAGTGCATTTTAAGATTGTATTGTAGATTTCACAATCTCTTATAATTCCATAACTTAGTGCCTTTTAAGATTGTATTGTAGATTTTACAATCTCTTATAATTCCATAACACAGTGCCTTTTAAGATTGTATTGTAGATTTTACAATCTCTTATAATTCCATAACTTGGTGCCTTTTAAGATTGTATTGTAGATTTTACAATCTCTTATAATTCCATAACTCAATGCCTTTTAAGATTGTATTGTAGATTTTACAATCTCTTATACTTTCATAACTGAGTGCATTTTAAGATTGTATTGTAGATTTTACAATGTCTTATAATTCCATAACTTAGTGCCTTTTAATGTTGTATTGTAGATTTTACAATCTATTATAATTCCAAAACTCAATGCCTTTTAAGATTGTTTTGTAGATTTTACAATCTCCTATAAATCCATAACTTAGTGCCTTTTAAGATTGTATTGTAGATTTTACAATCTCTTATAATTCCATAACTTAATGCCTTTTAAGATTGTATTGTAGATTTTACAATCTCTTATAATTCCATAACTCAGTATGTTTTAAGATTGTATTGTAGATTTTACAATCTCTTATAATTTCATAACTTGGTGCCTTTTAAGATTGTATTGTAGATTTTACAATCTTTTATAATTCCATAACTCAATGCCTTTTAAGATTGTATTGTAGATTTTACAATCTCTTATAATTCCATAAGATAGTGCCTTTTAAGATTGTATTGTAGATTTTGCAATTTCTTCTAATTCCATAACTCAATGCCTTTTAAGATTGTATTGTAGATTTTACAATCTCTTATAATTCCATAACTCAATGCATTTTCAGATTGTATTGTAGATTTTACAATCTCTTATACTTTCACAGGAAGTGACTAAGTGCATTTTAAGATTGTATTGTAGA
>JAULBS010139583.1:0-12809 GCA_032355785.1 Symmetromphalus regularis | reverse complement strand
CTCCTTTATTAATTTATACAAGTAGATAGGGCAGGACTCCTGGATGTGAATACTAATTCTTACTAAATTATTCCTTGATTGATACAAGTAGATAGGGCAGGCCTCCTTGGTGTGAAATACTAATTCTTACTAAATTATTCCTTGATTGATACAAGTAGACTGGGCAGGCATCCTTGGTGTGAATACTAATTCTTACTAAGTTACCCCTTGATTGATACAAGAAGATAGGGTAGGCCTCCTTGGTGTGAAATACTAATTCTAACTAAATTACTCCTTGATTGATACAAGTAGATAGGGCATGACTCCTGGGTGTGAATACTAATTCTTACTAAATTACTCCTTGATATATACAAGTAGATAGGGCAGGACTCCTTGTGTGAATACTAATTCTTACTAAGTTACTCCTTGATTGATACAAGTAGATAGGGCAAGACTCCTGGATGTGAATACTAATTCTTACTAAATTATTCCTTGATTGAAACAATTAAATAGGGCAGGCCTCCTGGGTGCGAATACTAATTCTTACTAAATTGCTCCTTGATTGATAGACATAGGTGGATGTCAAATGGATGGATACTAATGTCACTAAATTACTCTATGATTGACATACATGGGTGGGACATCATGTTATGAATGTATACATTTATATATAGGTGCTGGATCTACTAGGGCAGTACTCCTTGAAAAGAATACTAATTCTTACTAAATTCATTGATTAACTCCAGGAATGAATAGTAAATTTTACTAAATTGTTTATTATTACTCTTTGATTGACAGACATGGGTGAGCCTCCAGTGTTATACACTGAAACACTATGAAAATCCTAAAAGTTTTATTACTTCATATTAGGTAATGCTTTTTCAAAGTACAAATCACACAATATATATAATTTTTATATATACTGAAATACTTTGAAAATGCATCACTAAAACAAAATAAAGAAAAATGTTATATTGTTTTACTGTTCCAGTATATTTCTGTATTTGTACATAGGTTTTGGATGTTCTGATATCACTGTGTGTTGGAAATGGTATTGCTGTGAAATAAAGAAAAATGTTATATTGTTTTCATGTTACAGTATATTTCTGTATTTGTACCTAGGTTTTGGATGTTCTGAGGTCACTGTGTGTTGGAAATGGTATTGCTGTGAGAACCAATCAGAATCTCATCTGTGATAATCTGCTGCCAGGGAGAGATCTTCTTCTTCAGACAAAACTCATCGATCATGTCACCAGGTATTGCTTTTGTATATCAGTAGCTTTCAGTTCATCTTCAGACAAAACTCATCGATCATGTCACCAGGTATTGCTTTTGAATATCAGTAGCTTTCTGTTCATCTTCTTGATGTTTTAGTAGAATCCCAAGAATCCCAGTACCCCAACAACAGACTGTATCCCATCACATTTTAGTCCCCTTTCTGGTAAACTCTAATTTGTTAAAAACTGTTTCTTTTAGGGTAGCTATAGCCTGGGTTTTTTAAGCAAACATTAAACTGTTGCAGGAATAGCCCACAGAAGATATCTTGGGTTTCCTTTCCACACAATATTTAAAAAACAAACTATCTTTTGCTGCATTCCAGCATACTGTCTGGTTAAAAAAAGACCACTTGTAATTTAAAATAAATGTATGAATATTTTTAATGCCCTCCCTACACTACATATGAATCTGAAATGTTTTCCCTGCTGTTTGATGCATTGGAAATTCCTGTAAAATATCATAGGTAGACAAAGCCCCCTGTTTAACAGTTTTACACTTTATACAGATTAATATTATTAAAATTATAGGTTATTGATCCAGGTTGTAATTGTGTTTTAGTGTGCTATAGTATTTTTAAAATTAATATTTCAGCATGCGACCCAACATATTTGTTGGTTTGTGTGAAGGATCTGCATTGTACAAGAAGTGGTATTTTGAGGTGGTTGTCATTCAGTGTGAACCCGGAACTCACCTACCACCAGTGTTACGTATTGGCTGGGCCAACACCGAGGGATTCCGAATGTATCCAGGAAGTGGTGAACACTGGGGAGCCAATGGGGCTGGAGATGACCTGTATTCATACGCCTTCGATGGACTCAGTTTGTGGACCAGTTAGTAGAGATTTATACAAATAATAACTTTTATTAGAGATTTTGTTCTGGTTCCACCAATCAGTTTGGTTTAAAGTGATCATTCCTAAAGTGGGTGGTACCGCCCTCTAGGGGCAGTGGAAAGATCCAGAGAAGCAGTGAGGAAATAGGGGGCAGTAAGTGGTGGCAGGATGACATCAGAACAGTGTTAGATTTGTTGTTGTTTTGAATTTGCAGTATACCTAATACCAAGAAAGAGATGTGTCTTCGTATGGGGGTGGGGGGTGTGGGGTGCTAGGGATGTGACCTGGGAGCCATTGGGAAGAATAAGGTATATATTTATGGTTAATGTGGTGAAATTTGTTGATATTAGATTGATCACTGTAAAAATAATCATTATTTGTACAATCTTAATCTATGTTGAAAATTAGTGTCATAATTTATCTGTTGATAGGGAAGATAAACAAGTTTTTTAAACTGCAGTTGTGAGTTTTTTATGGAGTAGCACATGATATTATAAGATAAAGAGGAGTGTAGCTTTAAAATAAGTAATGGTATATAACAAAGAAATCATTGTTATATTCTGAGACCTGATAAAAACATCCATTCATTTCAACTATTATAATATGAACAGTCTATGCACCTAAGGGAGAAAATATAACAAAATGTATGAAGTTTTTATGCACATCCAGGCACTAATATAGTCATTTCTAAAAGTTTATGAGTCTCTTATTAAGAAAGCAATGCCTAATTAAATATGGTTTCTGAATTCTAGAGGACTACCTGATAAAATGACTTGACACATCTATTTTTAGAAAGTTGGTAGTCCATCCATCATTTGAAAGAGGGTTTGGAACCTGCTCAGTTGTGTTTCATTCTACATGTATTAAGATGTACTTGAGAAGCCTCTGTGTGATATGTTTAGTTGTACTTGTATTTTATTGTTTACTGTATTTATTTTATAGGTGGAAAACCAAAACAGGTTCGCAATGTAAATACCCCGCTGCAGAAAGGAGATGTCATTGGATGTTGCTTGGATCTGACAATCCCACAAATCATCTTTTCTATCAATGGTGTTAAAGTGAGAGGCTTCTTTAAGGATTTCAACCTGCAGGGAATGTTTTTCCCTATTGTCACAGTGTCAGCAAATGTCAGGTAAGAACAAATTAATTCAACAATAATGTTCTTTTCCTGTTACCATAGTGTCAGCAAGTGTCAGGTAGGAAAAACCTCATCTTAAAAAAAACAATTCCCTTTGTCAGTGTCAACAAATAGAGGAAAAATGTCAACATGCAGTGAATATTTTCACTATTGTTACAGTGACAGTCTGTTTTGAGACTATAAAGAACCAGCCAAAAGTAGAAAAGATGGATAAATGTCTGCTATAATGCACACGAGGACATTTTGGTAAAAAAAATAGTTTTGCAGGTATGATTGGCAAATTGTCAGTCTGACAGCTTCTATCTCAAAAATAATACAAATTCATAATACAAGATTTTAAAAAAAACTACTTGTCCAGTGGACTAGCATTAATAAGGATTTACTCACCCCCAGCGAGCATTAATTTCTATGCATGCTTATGTACAATGGTTCCAGTTTTATACTAATTATAGCAAAAATGGTACAAAGACATATAAATCAACATATAACCAATTTGCATGTTTCACTTTAAAACAATGTTCACCTGTATTGTAGTAGTGATATAATACCTTTATACACTTTACAAAAAATAGTTTACATATGTGACTGATACATTTTAATTTGTTTTGTAGTTGTCGGTTTGTGCTTGGTGGTGACAATGGCCGATTCAAGTACGGGCCTCCAGATGAGCATGCACCAGCAATCGAGAGTCTTCTGCCGAAAGAGAAACTTAAAATTGATCCAATCTTCTACTTTGGAGACCTCCAGAAGAACATTCTCAGTGGACCAACAGAAATTCTGGATTACATGCCATTTGTCCCAAATCCTGTGATTACTTCCAAGGTTAATAGTTGAAATTTGTATTTGATGTTAGTTTGAATCTAAGGATAAGAAATGTTAGAGCGATGTTGATATTTTTACATAATTATATTTTACTGACATTAAGGATCCCAAATTGACTTAGATATACATTTTAATTTTCCTATAAACTTGTGATTACTGTTCCTTTAGTGTTTATAATTATTCAACCAATTTTGAATGTAAATTTTAAAGTTATTTTGGATAAATTCTGTGGCAATTGATCCTCTTATCAATTTTTTAATTTAAAATTATGATAAGCAAAAAAAGTTTTTTGGAACTACAATTTGAAATTTGTATTTGATGTTAGTTTGAATCCAAGAATAAGAAAGTTTAGAGCAATTTTGATGTTATACATTATTATGTTTTACTGAAATTAAGGATATAAAATAGACTTATGTACACATCTGCTGTTTCCTATAAACTTGTCAAAAATTGCACTGAGTCATTACTGTTCCTTCAGTGTTTATGATTATAATAATTTTGAATGTAAATTTTAAAATTATTTTTTATAAATCCTCTTTTCAATCTGTTAGTTTAAAATTATGATAGAAGATGTGAAAAAAGTACTTTTGAACTACAGTTCATTACTCAGTATGGGACACAGAAAGAGGTTTAGGGGGTTTAAAACTATTTTTTTTCTAAAAAAAAAATGTTTCACTTCATATATAAAAAAAGAGGAAATGAGCAGAAACAGATATTATCCCCATCTTTATTACTATACTTACATATTTAGGTTCCCCACATAATTTAAATAATTAGTATTGCTTGTATTCTTGCTGGAAAATGCCTTAAAAATTCGAAACCAAAAAACATCACCAATTGAACCCACCCTTTCCTTAAAACCCGTGTCTGAACCTGTCACTCTTTCTAAGTGTTACAGAAATAATATTTTGTGTATTCATTTTATTAACACAAAGATCACAAAAAAGAAAGAAATTTAATTAAAGAGATTGCAAAATATGTCTGCTCATTGGTTAATTGTAACAGTAATCAGCATCATTGCTGATAAGAAATAAGTAAATCATTATTACTTGACTGAAGTAAAACATGTATTTTGAATAGCATTTTTTAATCAAGTTTATCTTTAAATGTTTTGTTTTTATTGTATTCTAGATTCAGCTGCCTGCCTACATCGAGAATGTCCGAGACAAACTGGCTGAAAATTTACATGACATTTGGGCTATGAACAAAATCGAGCAGGGTTGGAGCTATGGCGAGGTAGTTACAATTTATCATTTTTCAAAAGTTTTTATAATAACTTTTTTTAATTCAGGTTCACAAACATAGTATGATAAATTATCCACATGGGAAACTACAAACATAAGATAGGTATAATTGATTTTTTATTATTATACTCTATATTCTTCAAGGTTATATTCATAAATAAACAATAAATCACTGCTTCAGAATCAAAAGGGTGTAAATCTGGTTATGGCTCTTACTGATATCACTGAATGCACCTAAGTGAACTGCCTCTGGTGCACAAAGGGTGTATGGAGGTTTCTGAAGCTATCCCACATTTATCTTGAAATCAAAAGATATTCCACATAAAACTTGTGTCTAGGTGAGAAACAGTTTTTGGCCCTTTTCTCCATTAACTGCTACCTAAATCCTTTTGGCTCTGAAGCAGCGAAATATTACTGACTTGTAATATTTCATATTATGTTTCAATGTCACATCTATAATTATAAGCCTAAGACAATAATTTCTCCTCCCCCAAATACATGCTTTTGAACAGTTTTTAACAAACTACTTCAATACAAAAGAGTCAAACCTACTCATGCAGTGACCTGTGTTAAGCAACCACCTCTCTCAGAGGCCATCTTTTATTACACCTTTAGGTGGCTGCTTAAGACTGTTCTGATTTTATCCTAATATTAAGGTGATGTGTTAACTGAATTATTATTATTGTAGGTGCGAGAGCCAGACAGAAAGAAGAACCCATCTCTAACACAGTTTGAGAAAGTACCAATGTCAGAAAAGAAATACGTCATCACAGTGGCATTTGAAACCTTGAGGTACATCATAGGGTGAAAACACCCTGCCCCTCAACCCATCCTTTGACCACGAAGTTTAATTTTTTTCCTGTTATACTTTGGTCATAATTAACTTTGGATCCATATCTAATATTAAAAATATTTTTGGTTCCTCTCCTACCAAATTTCTGCATCTGCTCCTATATACAAAATTATCAGGGATAAAAGCCATGAAATAATTTTAGAATGTTCTGGATTATAGGGCTTTCCTGAAAGCCATACCTGTTTTTAAAATTTATTTTTCATTCTTTCTGATATACCATCTAAAGGCTTTCATTTTTAAAAATGTTTTAATTGACTTTTGATACTAGACAATATGAACATAAATCTTAATTAGTCAAACATTTCAAGATGTTGAACAGTTATCAGGATTTATTTTTATCATTCAAAGTCACTTTCATTACTTTCATCACTGAATCTTACTCTCTAATATTTTACTCTTTTTCAATTTATCTTAGTTAATTTTGTTGAATATGAATTACAATACTGAAGATAAATTTATCATAAGACCCAGTAAGCCTTACACCGTAAAAATTATATTGTAAAAGTCCTCTAATACTACTAAAACAGTTTTCTATACAGTGCCCACACTTTTTTCACTCTCCCTATCATCTATCCCTTATCTCCCTGGGACTGGAGCTTTGGGGGAAAGGGGGAGGGCATTACCAAACCAGTATGGACATAGGCATGTCATAATAACATTATGGAAAAGTGAATTATTTTATTTTTCAATTATACAATCATTTGGATAAATCTTACATTGTGTTTAACAACTTTATACATTTTTGCTCATTTTACATTCACAAAATGAGTTCTTTTTGCAATGATATTCTTGCTGTACTAAAATGTTTGTACTGTTTCAGAACACTGTTAGCTTTGGGTTACCACATCACCATCAACCCCCAGCAGCAACAAAACAACCGACTCAAGACAATCAAGCTAGGAAACAAGTATGTCAAAACCATTTGTGTGTAGTTCTCATCTTCTAACTTTTAGTGCTAATGTTTGGTTTATTTAAAGAATGTATATTAGAACATGAAATAAGTTTTAAAAATTAATTTAGCAGTATTTTCTATGAACAAAACACATTTGACTTGCAATTAGTGAAAATATGACTTGGAAATCACAATGTTTGCATTGAAAAATATGATATAATACTGTCAACATGAATAAATTATTCCAGATGGAATGTAATTTCAGGTGGAACAATACAGGGTTACTGAAAAAAATGGAACAGAAATCTTATTTGTGTAATAAAAGTTCTTGGGGTTCATATTTCTTTGGACATAAACTTTAAGAGAATGTATTTTTCAGGATGATTTGTAATGGTATGTTGAGTCCTAGACTAAATGTCCAAGAGTAAATGTCAAATTTTATTATAGGAATGAGGTTCCTGCTCTATTGTTAAAGGTGCAATAACTGGAATATTTTTTATATTTACCATTTAGAATATCACTAATAGATTAATAACACTATGACATGACAACTTTTATATCCTATATGATGTTATATAATCAGCTCTCTTCAAAAAAGTACAAGAAAGTAATGCTTTTTTATCTTTATATAATCAGCTTTCTTCAGACTAATGGATACAAGCCCAGTCCACTGGATTTGTCTGGTATTGAGTTGAATGAAAAGATGGAGGAACTGGTTGACCTACTGGCTGAGAATACACACAATGTCTGGGCAAAGGACAGAATCAAACATGGCTGGACATATGGTCTGAATGAGGTAACAATAACTTTCATTGAGACTTACTATGGTCTGAATGAGGTAACAATAATTTCCAATAAGTCTTATAATGGTCTGAATGAGGTAACAACAATTTCCAGTGAGACTTATAATGGTCTGAATGAGGTAACAAAAATTTCCAATGAGACTTATAATGGTCTGAATGAGGTAACAATAATTTCCAATGAGACTTATAATTGAAATGTTCAGTGCATGAATTTCATCATACACTTTGTTCACTTTGTTTAATTTGTTATATTTATCTAGATGGCAGTTAAACAATGACAAAATTATTGTTCTAATTGATGGTTGTATTTTTTTAAACCAATATGCCCAATGCATGCGTTTCATCATACGCTTTGTTCACTTTGTTTAATTTATGTCTATCAAAATGACAGTTAGACACTGACAAGATTATTGCTCTATTTCATGCTAGCATTGTTAAATAGAGACTTTAAGTCTCTATTAAAAAATGCTAGCATCAAATAGAGCAATAGAGAAAGTAGAGGGTCTTGAAGATACAAAAATATTTCATATTATAATCATATTTTAAATATAAATTTATGTTAAATTTGTTAAAATGATTATGATGCAGCTTATAAGTAGCAATTTCTATTTAAAACATGTTTATAATTATGTTTTAGGATCCTGTGCACAAAAGAAGTCCATTTCTGGTTCCTTACAACAAAGTTGTTGAGCACATCAAGAAAGCCAACAGGTAATATACTTAAAATTGTGATATTAGTCTAATTTCATTGGCATGGTCAAGATTTTGGATTGGAGGATGAGTGTGGAAGTCAGCTTTTCAAAAAATATTTTATAACTACATTTGGGTGTATGAGTCCTTTTTCATAACTGGAAAAATTAAACAAATACTTGTGTTAGGTGAAGGAACATGGGCTCCTGGTACCATATGTCACCATACCAGGGTCATGCTAGAGTATTTGCATATGGGCTTTGACACATGGCCCATCATCCCTGTGTAAAGACCATCCACTTTTCTGGTAAATCATTTTGGCAGATATGTATTTAAGGGTATCATCATCTGGCTATAGTAATACCAATAAAACAGTAAAATACTAACTAAAGCAAAAATGCTGACCTTCATAATACATGTATATGAAATTTAAAATGAATTTAATTGAAATGAATACATCAATTCCAGTCCCTTACAATTGTAATAGGACACTTTTCAATAAATGTCACCATTATGTTACAGAACAGTTTTCTTTTCATACTTTATGCCAGCCAAAATCATCAAGTAATCTAAGAACTTTATAACAGAAGACATGTTTTGCAATCATTTCTGTTCACATCACCAACATAAAACAAAGACTAAATGAAATCTCAACTTTAACGAGGCTGTTAATAACATTTTACAGAAGAGGAGAAAAATATTTTTTTCTTCAGAAAATGAAAGCCATTTCACACATAAATGGGATATCTTCCACATATAATTTATGAATAGAATTTTATATTTATTTTTTTCTTTCAAAGTAACTGTATATATTTTAAATTTGATTTCTATTGCATTAATTTACTATCCCTGAAACACCAATCTCATTTTGATTACCTACTATTTTTAATATTTTCTTTTCTTTTTTTAATCATTGATCTCTTCTTTCCTATTTGCTTTTTGATACCCTCAGACCAATATTTGCCACTACTATAAATATGTTTATATATAAATAACTAATAACTCTAAACTTTTAATAGTGTACAATGTAAGGCAATGATCCAAGGCTCCCCAACCTTAGCATTGTCATTTAGATTGGGGGTGGAGAAGGGTAGTGGTGATGGTTGGGGGGGAGCAATAAAAAAAAAAAAAAAAAAAAAAAAAAAAAAAACACAATCTAATGATACTGCCATTGATATTTTATTTATCACTGTTTCAGAGATACAGCAAGTGAGGCTATTCGTACTCTGATAGCATATGGGTACACATTGGAGCCGCCAACCAGTGAAACTGGAGAGAGTGGTAGGACAGGTTTGTGCATGATACGCTTTTATATGTTCTAAAACATTATCTTTTGCCTGCTATAGATTGACTAACTCATTCCTTCTTAGTTATTTTGTAAATGAATCATTACTTTTACAACCATTTTGTCTTAATGAAAGAAAAGGAAAGTTGAAAGTAGAGTGTCTTGAAGATTCTCTTCTGTGTGGATACACAGTCATGAATCAATTTTTATAACTCAGTGACCTCACTACATGTCATGATCAATCGTGGACCTGCTATTTCTTAAAACTTATTTGGAATACGTCCGCCATCCATTGGCAGCGATAGTAACATCTGCCATTATTTATTTAGGCTGCCATCCAAAATTACATGTCTTGCCATCATCTTGAATATATATACAAAGACATTTTCAAAGTACACGTACCCTGCAAATCTTAGGTATGATCCCTTCCTATAAGTGGGACCAGCTCTACCGATTCCCTCTATCTCTTTCCTGAATACTGGTGAGACCACTGTAACTGTTTTGTCTTTATAAAAGAAAACATGAAAACAGTGGTAGGTCTAGAGGATGTGCACCTAGTGTCCAACACTTCCCAGATAAATATTAGACTCATACCCAGAGGCTAACATGGGTTTGTAAATATTTTTGTCAGTTATGATACGATGAATAAATTATTTTTGGGGGTTATAATTTCATGTGGAAAAGAAAATTGAGATACTGATTAAACCTGGAGAAAGAATCTCTGTCTTAGAATAAATGTTCTTGAATATCTATTATCAATGACTAAAAATTCCAACAGATTATACTCTCACAAGGATTCAATATACCATAATATACACCCTTCCTCTTTCCACCTAGGGAGCATTGGAAACAAACGTGATATAAAGTCCATATTACAACCCCAAAATATTTTAGCATTGGAAACAAACGTGATATAAAGTCCATATTACAACCCCAAAATATTTTGGCTGTTTCAGGTTCACTTAAAAATTTAAGCCTCCTTTACCCAGTTATATAAATCGTGGGTACATATCTGATTATTAAGACAGAGAGTAAAGATTTTTTTTAAGATTAAGAAATATATATTTTGTTTATTGTGAACATATTTTACCATAAAGCACAACAATTGAAGAATATCCCTATCAGCATTAGGTGGGTGAATGTTTCAGTTTATTTCTGATTGTTTAAGGTTTACATATTGTTGTAACAGATTATTATTGATTATATTTCTTGTCTATTTCCTGCACTCCAAAGGAAGTAAGTTGCAAGATAGGCTTACATCACTAGGCCTAGCACCAGGTAACTAAGTGTCAATACATATAAATGTCAACATATCACAAGTTAAGTGGGGTTATTTTACCATTTATAATATTAAAATTCCAGTCAGTACAATGGACTCTGTTCAAACTGGACCTGTCAAAGCTGATATGTTCATGAATAAATGTTGTGTAGAATGTAATTTAATGTGGAAATAGTACTGGATACCTGATTAAAACTGGAACAGGAGGCTCATTTCTAGTATAAAAGTTCAGAAGGACCTTACATCCTTCAACATAAATTCCAGCTAAACATATTTCCAGATTGCAAATACTATCACAGATCTGTGAGAAGCTGAAAAATTGGTGCTGGTTTAAAAATCTAAATAAATTGTGTTCAAAACCTTATCTCAGTATAAGGCAGAGTCTAATGGATACCGGTAAAGGACTTGTATTAAGAAACACTATCAAGACAGTGATTATATCAGATGTTTTCACAAGATGAGTATTCTGCCCTGCTGGTCGCACTCTTCATAAGAAGAGCCCTTAAATTATTGTTATTATTTTTTCAATAATTTATTATTATTATTCACAGAAACTCTACATAACCCAGTAGAAATTATTTTTTTTATATCTAGAATTGACAATTTAAAAAATAGATAATATAAAAATATTAAACAGTTTGATGTTATAGCCCTTACATTAACAAGTGACATATTGAACAAAGACTTTTAACTGTCATTAGCTAATTTGGAACCTAAAATTCAATCAAGTTTATATAGATTTCTGGATTTGACAGATTCTAGTTTGGATAGAGCACACTGTATAAGAAAAAGGGTGGTGGTGGATAAGTCTGGGAATAATACAGTAGGTTTTATTGTTTTTATAAAGTATTAAAATATATCACTTTATACCAATTGCAGTTCTGTATTGTTCAGAAATATTTTTGAAGTTTGTTAATTTGGAAACTTGTAAAGTTTAGCCAGAACTTGTTACAAAATGTGTAATCATTACAGGTAAGCAGTAGACTAGGTGTTGGAATAAAAGTTTGAATAATTGCTGTTGTAATGTTTGTTATAAACTAGCCATCAATGTGTAGTTTTACCAGTCGTATAGTTTTAGCAAACTACATGCTTAAAAAATATTATCTTAGAAGCATGGCATACATCATGTAAAAAATTATTATATATTTATAAAAACTTTATTTTAAACAGTAATTCTACAAAAATACATGGTCTGAATTTGTCCTATAATTACAATAATTAATTTCTTCTTTTGTGATCACCAATAATAATTAGTTCATGGTTTTGACACTTCAGGGCTGTAGCTAACCTTTCTTCTCTGGGGGGCAAAAGGGCTAAAAGAATTTGATAGTGGGGCAGGTGAAGGCATTAGAGCTAAAACTCTTTACTTAGCAATTATTTTATATTTTAAATAATGTTTCCTGAATGGCCCTGATTTCTGTCTCCATTGGAAGTTTAATGAACAATAGATAATCCCAAGTTGATAGATTATTTTGCAATCCCAACAAGTGCCCCACAATTGGGTTATTAAAGGCATGGTATATATATTAAAGGGCATGGTATATATATTAAAGGGCATGGTATATATATTAAAGGGCATGGTATATATATTAAAGGGCGTGGTATATATATTAAAGGGCGTGGTATATATATTAAAGGGCGTGGTATATATATTAAAGGGCATGGTACATATATTAAAGGGCGTGGTATATATATTAAAGGGCATGGTATATAA
>JAULBS010139572.1:0-12809 GCA_032355785.1 Symmetromphalus regularis | reverse complement strand
GATTGACGTCCAATAGCCGCTGATAAGATTAAAAATCAATGTGCTCTAGAGGCGTCGTTAAATAAAACAAACATTACATTCAAAACAAGTGAGAATTAGGAGTAATGGGGACAAGTAATTTTTATTCTTTGAAACAAAAAAACTAAAAACTTTTTGAGGTTAAGGTGTAGGTTTTCTCGTGTAACTTTTATAGGAAACATCTTAATCAATTCAAATGTTTTTTAAAACTATTTACTTCCAGTGTGTTAAAGAGAGGTGCTGTTAACCATGTTGACAGAAACATCGCTGCTGTTGTCGATGAGCCACTCTGAACTACAGCCAATCTGAGAGAGAGACAACGTACATCAACACCTAAAAACAAACACATATTAAAGTGATATTATAGGATGTTCAGTAATTTAACATATTTTAGAAATAAACCATACAAATACAACATATATTATTTGTAAAATATGCCTCTGCTATTGAGACATTTCAATTTTTGTTTTTGTCTTTATGAGTACAGGCATGGTACTGACTGAAAATGGTTTTCACAAAACATTATTGCCCCTCATGATAAGAAGTAGAATAGGTTTTACATAACCAGGTGCCATGCACAGGCAACAATGACTATGCATGTGTGGTAACTACCAAATACTTTCTCTCCCTTAGCTTTTGCTACATTCAGTATAAAATTGTAGCTAGAATGAGTTTTGTGTTTCATGTTAAACCCAATGAGAATGTTTGGAACCAGTAAAATTGCTACGTAAAATAAAAATTAAAGTTTGGTTTTATTTAACAATGCCTCTAGAGCACATTGATTTTAATCTTATCATCAGCTATTGAACGTCATACATATGGTCATTCTGACATATGTCTTTAGAGGAAACCTGCTGCCACCACGTAGGCTTCTCCTTCCAATAAGCAGCAAGGGATCTTTTATATGCACCATCCCACAGACAGGACAGCACATACCATGGCCTTTGATAAACTAGTTGTGGACCACTGGTTTGAACGGAAAATAGCCCATGGGTCCACTGAAAAGGATCGATCCGACGACCAACCAGTTCACAGGCAGAATCGCTACCTTATGAGCTAGATCCCTCTCCAAATTGCTACGTAGTGACCACATATGCTAGTCTGTTCTGAACACAATGCTGATGCACTGACACCACACACATTCACGCATACAGAATATTAAAAAAACAAGGATTTTTCCTATGTCTTTATTTTATTTTAATTTTTATCCTTTTTATTTAATTTTAATTTATTTTATTTTTTTTATTTTTATTTTTTTTATTTTTTTTGCTGAGAAGTACCATGCTTGGAGGATTGCTACCGTATCTTGAACCAAAGATCCATAAACAACAAAGTACTGTAATTACCAAAATCCAGTCTCATGAAAGGGGAGAGCACGCCAGCCCAGTTGAGAGGTGGCATCACTTGTTTGACATCTTCTAACAAAGAAGTCAAGATGACCTTTACATGTTCTTTGGGAACAAATTCTGGACCTGAAACAATAAATATTTAAAAAGAATTTAGGATATTTTGGTATCTATAGATGTCTGGATTAATAGGGCTAAAATTCAGGATTAATGAATGTTTTTATATCACTTTTGGGAATAAAACTTTAAAAATTATGTAATGGATACAATGGTGGTTTTCATGTACATATAATACAGAATATTTTGTGAGGTAATTTAAATAATCAACATTTTCTGGTGTAAAGTACTATATATAAGAAGAATTCCATGTAACTAAAATGTCTCTCTTAATAATTTCTAACCAATATTTAATACTAGTGAAGTTCAAAAAAACTTTAAAAAATAATTGAGATACAATGTAGATATTTACAGATGCCACTATAGACCAAATTTCAATTGCTTTATAAATTGTTACTTTTTTCTACCTTGTATCTTAGTTTATCTTGCAACAATCAATGTGTTAATCATGTTTATTAATTAGTTGATTGAATCTACTATTACTTCCGAATAGTCCAGAGTATTTTTGGATAATACTTTCTTGACAACCACGCTTGGCTTGGCAATTGCATCTTTGGAGTTAGTGTTATTTTAATTGATTGGCTTGTTGTCTTTGTTTTTGTAGTTGGTCTGTTTAAGCTCGTACTCAGTAATGCAGACGAAATGTGATGTTCACTAAAAACTACATTATTTGAAAATGAGGTCATTTTAAAGCATTAGTTGTATTTGTCGTTAATTTGTTTTGGATAGTAGTATCAATAACCGGAAAGAAGTTGTTGGCAATAGTTGTTCATTGCATGTGGAAGGTGTTTGTTTTTTGTATTTTTTGGGGGGGTGGAGGGGGTGTTTAATAAATGTGGCATGAAATA
This sequence comes from Symmetromphalus regularis, assembly GCA_032355785.1. Classification (NCBI taxonomy): domain Eukaryota; kingdom Metazoa; phylum Mollusca; class Gastropoda; order Neomphalida; family Neomphalidae; genus Symmetromphalus; species Symmetromphalus regularis. The sequence continues at coordinate 10,480 of JAULBS010139572.1, read as the reverse complement.
TTTGTGACCTGATATTATCGCAAACTGGACATGGATGCGTTTTTCACATTAATATCATGTTCGCGTTAATTTCCTGAATTACAGTATCTTGCCTTTTTAGTTAGATGATGCAAGATCATGTTAAATCATTCTGGCAAGATAATGAGAAAAATACCTCGTTTCCCTGCCTCTATTAAAAGATCAACTACAGATCTTAAGATACTGCTTTCTGGAAGGTAGGCATAACTTGGAGGAACTGAAAAATGAAAACATTTTTTATTTTAAAATGTGGAACAAAATTTAACATCACTAATTATAAATTATGACACCAAAACAGGTATGGCAGAAGCAAGTGAACATTGGGTGGGGTTAAGAGATCTAGGCTCGAAGCACCAAGTTTCAAGTGGATACAAGGTTATGCTTGATTCAGAAATATTGGGGGGCTAGACCCACCCCAGGCCCTCTGTTCTGCCATGCCTGCAAAACAATTTGCTTTTCAATCAATTATCTATGTATATCTAATTTTGAAATAAAGATGTTTTGCTAAAAGTCCTATTTTATACCTATTTTATAGTCCATTCAACCTTAGGCCTTATTCAGGCACAATTTAAAATTAGTATCAAAGATTTTTAATTGTGACACCAACAAAATTGGCTTAATATAGGCACAGTTTAAATTTATTACAATATATAGAAAGATCTTTTTCCAATTCTGTTTTCATGAATGAGTAAGAATTTCTAATTAATCTTTCAGTAAATATTATTCTAGCATGCTCAATGATACTTAAAAACATTTTTTAATCTGGTACAGTGAGACTAAATAGCAACCAACAGAAAAATTTGTATCATTTTGTAAAAAAAATTTTTTTTTTAAGAATTCTTAATACAGTTATTTACTAGATACACAAGTTTCAAAAGCAATATTATTGCAAGAATTTTGTCATATATTTTGAATTTTGTGACTTAATTGCACTTGATTTGTGCTTGCTAACATACCACTGGCCCTGGTTTCACTGACGGCACAGGCAGACAGATAGAGATGGCCAAGCATCCAGGCAGTGTTACACTGAATGCCAAGATCCGAGTCCGTAGATACAATCTGAGATGCCAGTTTGATGACTTTACTGATATTTATATCACCTTCTAGTACAGCCGAACTGCTACTCTGTACCTAGGAAACAATAAAAGTATTTAAAAGATTGGTTGTTTAACAACACCCCAGCACATTGTTTATTCAGTGACTATTACGTGTCAGACATCGTGTTTGGTGACTCAATTGTCTTTAGAGGAAACCTGCTATCACCACATTGGGTACTCTTTTTATGTGTTTTTCCACAGACACAACAAAAGGTCACATTTCAATACAATGTTTTTTAAACATTTTGAACACTGATTTTTTTATACCAAAATAACTATTTCTATGCATTTTTAGCCCTTTTTCACATTTTTAAGTTGCCATTTTTGTTACCATAGCAACTATATCATATAAGAAAAGTTATGAAGTGTAATATTTAAGGTTTAAAAGCCAGTTGTTTGTCCTTTTGGCACTTTTTTCACTTGAACACAATATTCTTTTGATGTACCATTTCTCGTGATACAGGGTATAGAGTATAATTAAAATAACTATATACCGACACAAGTGTCCGTTCTGAGCCAACTAAACTCATCAAACCATTCAAAGCTGCAACCTTTTCCAATGGTAGAGTGGTCTGAAAAATAATTAATAAAATATATTAATATATCAATATAACCTTTTTTAATGGTAAATTAGTCTAAAAAATCATTAATAAAATATATTGATACAGTGGTATAATATTTATCAATGTAATCTTTTCTAATGGTAAATTAATCTCAAGAATCATTAATAAAATATATTGATATACACATATCAGAGTAACCTTTTCTAAAGGTAGTGTAGTCTAAAAAAAATCTGTTATAAAATATCATTATAAACAAAAATAAAAGATTTAAAACACTAGAATAAGGATAATAAAAAAGAATTGATAACATAACCACTCTTCAATTAGTAACTATTTTAATGAGCTTTTCGGGTCCGTACGCAGGGGGGTGCGATGGGTGTGTATGCACCCCCTAAATCTGTCGACGTCCGTAAATGCAAATTTGGATTGACTCTAATTTACTAGAATAATGTTAAAAATGAAAATAAAACATTTGGGCCTTCAGAAACGCACCCCCCTAAAGTAAATCCTGCATTACCTTGCCTGCTTTTACATACAGTCTCCCAGATGGGACAAACCTGGTTTGTTATTAACATAATTTTATGCTTATATTAAATTAAGGTTCACACTGTCCAGGGCATGCAATTTAACAGCAAAGGATATTTTTTTAATTTCCCCATGACAGACTCATTCATACAAATTAAATCAAGTTCTTTGATAATATAGTTCTGAAACACAATGAGGTATAATTTAATTAATTCCATTACCTCTGAAGACAATGTTTTCATCCAATCACTGATGAGCATGTTACTCATCTGACCAATGGTAGGATGGCTTGCTTTTCCCAGACTGTAACACAACATTCCCAGAGCCAGACTTAATCCAGTGATCTGTAAATGTTTTTTAAAGAAAATAAAGAGTCAACATCTGACATGCAAGAACTGACAAATTACTGACCAATTATATAAAGTTTGGTAGAATAAGAATAAAATACTCATTAAAGAAAATGGATCGAAAGCTTAAAAAAATACACACAAATTGTGACAATTCAAAACCGAAGAGGGCGGTGAAATAGTTTGAGTTTCAGGGAGTTCAAGTTTTCAAAATTCAAATACTGATCTCTAAGATACTAAAAATCTAAGTTGCAAATAATGAAGTTTTTATATACCTGTATGTTATTTTGAAGACAGCATAACAATGATGTTAATCATTGGCTATTGGATGTCAAACATTTGATAATTCAGACATGCAGTCTTCAGAGGAAACCTGCTACATTTTTTCCATTACCAGCATTATATAAATTCCCACCAACAGGAAAGCATGGGATAATAGTTGCTGCAGCTGAAAACCCCAATTAGAAAATGAATCCATGGAGGGGATTTGATCCAATGACCAAAGAACCATAGGCAAATGCTCAACTAGTGTTAATAGGATGTAAGAGCATTTTATTCGAAAACAAGGACATTTTCAACTAACCATATTCCATAACAATCAAAATTCAAAGTCTGAAGTTACCTCTCGATGATCATGGTGAAGTCTCCGCAGACAATCCAGTGTGGCATTTACTTTCTCAATGGATAAGATGTTTGAACCAAATGCCTGGCCAGAAATACATGCCACACTCACAGAAATAGACTGAAAAATAAATTAATATTAATAAAGCCTGACAAAAAATACATGCCACACTCACAGAAATAATGGATTAAAACATGAAAAGTAACATAGATAAATGCAAAGGTTTTGTCACCATCAGAAAAACAACACATATAGTCTGTTTACACTAATTGCAACGTGGAGTTTTGTCGATTACTTTAGTTTGCGTGAATCTAGGTCAAAAAGGACTAGAGTTTTGGAAATAGCAAAAAAGTCCTATGTTCCAGTTTTTTTCATAACTTTGTTAAATAATAATTAAAAATATTATGCATTCACTCCTAGAGAAAAATCAGAAATATTTCACATCGATAATAAAACATAGCAGATGGGATTATTACAAAGTGGGGTAACTATCCATTTTAACATTCGGAACATCTCGGTCATTTCGGGTAATATTCGTATCTCATTCATCGTTTTTGCCTTAATAAATAAATCTTTGCAAATGGTATTGACATTAAGTTATGATAAATATATTTATAAAATAATAATCACAATCATAAAAAACCCAATCCGAAAACAAAATAAAATTCATTAAAACCTCAAATTCTGGTTGTTTGACATCTGTTTCTTCCAGCAATTTCATGAGTTTTTCCTGAATACTGGCCACATGAACTCGGGTGTCAGTTTTGCCTTCTTCACACAAACCACTGATAGCCAGTCCAAGACCAAGCAGACAACCAGACCGGTTCTCTACATCAGTAGCTAGGCAACAGTCCTCCAGAATCTCAAGACTTTTCCACACCTTAATCATACCCTGAAAAAAACATTCTATTTAATCAAGATTTTTTATTCAGGAATGCTTAAAAAAAGGAGGGGTCAAAAGACTGTGACATGCTATTTAATAATAAAGAATAAAAAAATTAGTAAACATCTAATATTAAGGTAAAAAATAAAAATTGGTGTCCAAAGATGGAGTGGGTAGCCTCCGTGAATGCCCCTGCATCTGCTTATGTTTCAAACCTGTTTTAAACATAAGAAATATTCAATGAAAGTTGGGTTATTTATTTATTTATTGCATTTACCAGATTTTATCATAAAGGTAAATCATAAAATTGACATCATAATTATAGGAAAAGTACCACCTACCTATTTTAGCTTCTGACTTTAAAAAGGTGCTCACTGGAACCAGTGATACAAACTACTGTAACAAAGGCCTCAGTATGTGCTGTCCTGTCTGTGGAACAATATAAAAAGATTCTTGCTTCTAATCGGAAAGAAAAGCCTATGTGCTGGCATCAGGTTTCCTCTGAAGACCATGAGTCATAATTATAGTTTAACACAACAGCCATTGAATAAACAATGTGCTGGGGTGTCTTTAAACATTCCTTTCTTTCTATAAAAGGCAGACAAAAATGGATTATTACTTTAATAATTTTAATTAATTATTTAACATAAATATGTACCTAGTTATATTAGCAGTGAAAAGAATCTACAACATACTTTTGTTCCACCAACATTTGAGAAATGTTCTTCAAACAATCGTCCCAGGAGCATGCCGAGGGCAAGGCCCGTGTGGAAATGAATTACTGGGGAGACGTCCTTGACCTTGTTCCCAGGGAGTACTGCAGTAATCATTGTGAGGACTTTATAAATCCGCTCTGAATCCATGTTGATCAGGATTGGAATCAGTTCAGCTAGAGCAAGACATGCCGAGGATCTTGCAAGAATGCTTGCCTGGACTCCATCATTAGCACTTCTCTAATAATTAAAATAAATTCACAGATTTAGGGTTCCCTGCTAAAATATAATGTAACAAATCAATCTCATGCTTACAGATAAGATATAGTTTTGAAAAAATACTGCAATGATACAGCTAGTAGTTCCCTAGTGTCATACATGGGCATAAATCCTGGAGGGATGGGGGACACATCCCCCACATTTGGACGGGGGGGATGCCTGTATAATTATTCCCAACACTTTTTGCTTCAAAAAATTGAAATTAAAATGCCTAAATAATAATCTTTTCTAGTATTTCTCTTTATGATATCAATGTAACACTTAGCCATGTGGTCTTAGCGCAAATATACTGAAGTACACAGGGTTTTTATTATAGTTTATTATTTACCGGAAAAGGCATTTCAAAAACATTGGATTTTCCAAAAATAAATTAAAGGGGGAGACTTGCCTTCACAACCACCCATGCTTTATCTCCCTCACTTCCTGGAAGCTCCTGGCTCCATCCCCACTCCACTTCCAGGTAGCGATTATCATCTATGGTGTCATATATTAGCCTATTCTTTGTACGGTTTCGTTAATATGATGTCAAGAGTGGACATTACTGTAGTATTTTGATTATTGGGTTGTATTGTTATAAATTTAAGTTTTTCCATTTGCTACATTAGAAAAGGATTACACTGTAAGTCAATACAGTTGGTTGTATTTGTGCCAAGACCATTTGGTTAAGTTTTACATTGATACAATAAGGAGAAATACCGGTAAAAATTATTATTTAGGCATTTTAATTTCAATTTTTCTAAGCAAAAAGTGGGGGATAATTATATAGGCATCTCCCCTGTCCAAAAAGTGGAGGCTACATGTCCCCCAGGGATTTATGCTCATGATAGGGACTTAAACTTTTATATCAGACTAGAGTAAAAACAAGCTAGAAAAGAAGCGTTATAAGAACATCTGTAAAAAAAAAAATTTAAATGAAGAATAAAATAAAACATGAAAGACTGAGCCTACATGAACATCGACAAAAAACATTTTGTCAAAAATCTATCTAAAGGAATAGTTCAAACATTTTTTAAATTCTATCTGCACAAGAGAGAGTCCAAGTGATTTTAAGAAAAATTGTAAGGGCATGGGTAAATGAACTGAAATCCACTCTAAATAATGTTTTTAATAGTAAAGCTAAATATTATTTGTCTACAATACCTGTTGACAGAGACCGAGCAATTTCTCTTGTGGTTTGAATGATATGTCCATCATATGCATGATGGTATCCATGACAATAGTCAACCAATGAAAGTGTCCGATATGTTCTTTAGCCATTTTTTCCATCTGTAGCATCTTCTTGTCAAGTCCAGATGCATAACGAGAAACAGAAACAGCCAATCCTGCGAGGGCCAGTACAGAATTACCTTGCCTTGTAGGATTGCCCCTGTTTTAAAGAACAAAGAATATAAAATTAATAAAATTTACATCCTATGTTGTTGCGGGGTTTTTCTGGGTTTTTTTTGTAGCAATGAAGAACACATTTGACTGCTGTGCAAATGGTTATTATGTATATATCTCGGTCAGTCATTGAATCGATCCTTCTCAGTTGACCCATTTGCTGTTTGGGCTATTTTCCATTCCAACCAGTGGTCCATAACTGGTTCATCAAAGGCTGTGGTATGTGCTGTCTGTGGGACAGTGCACATAAAAGATCCCTTTTTGCTTACTGTTAAGAGTAGCCTAAGTGTCAGCTGCAGGTTTCCTCTAAAGAAATATGTCAGAATGACCATACGATTGACCAACAGGTATAAGTATAAAGATGATAAGATCAAAATCAATGTCCTCTAGAGGTGTCATTAAATAAAACAAAACTTTACTTAACTTTATTTTACACATCCAGCAAGACATCATTATCCAGGGACATGTGCAGGGCAGGGTTTTTGACAATCGAACCTCCTCAATCATTTATTTTTAAAATATATTGTATCCATTTCCTTGAGGGCAGATGTTATGTTACAATACACATTTTGAGAAAAGAATGAAACTTAGCACACAAATACTAAACATCATACAGAACATTTTAAAATTCTCAGTATTGCCTTTAGGGAAACTGGCAGCCATTTTCCAAGATGGCGTCTATGAATATTTCTTAATATGATAATATGTATAAAATTTAATAACCCAAAACAGCATTTACTTTCTTATGTAAATGCTTTGAGCTAGCGTGGCTAATACAGTGAAGTAGAAAACTATACTGAATAGCAAAAGAAATGCAAATTTAATTTAATAAAAGTTAACCATATCTTGATGTTGGCTGTTTGGCTTAATGAAGGCATGTGCAGAGAAATTTAAAGTGTGCACAGCATGAATTTTATAATGAATGAATTTTTCATCTAATTTGATTAAACTGAATCTGAATAAACATAAGGATTTCTTTTGCTGTTCAGTATATATATGTTTCCAACCTGGAAGTTTCCTTGATCAGGTCTGCTAACGAGTCTCGGACCCTGAAAAACAATTCAATTATTATATTAATGAAAACCATTAAACCGGTAAAATAATAATTGACAAATGTATTCATTTAAACATCATAATTATATTCTCATATATTTAAAAATATATATATTTGGATTATAGGGTAAAAATATTTTGATTCGTCACTTGATGAACTGTTTTACTGACAAATAATTTGGTACACCATTGTGACAGCCAGACTGATGCAAGTAAATACAGTTTTAAAAAACCCAGTGAAAGCAAACTGTTGCTTCTATTGTTTGAAGTACCAATCTGACTAGGAACATGTACATGTAGGTCTTAAGAAACACCACAAAATTATTTCAACACAAAAAAAAAAATCATTTCTTTGTTTAAATGATGGTTTTTCTTCTTTCTTTAAAAATTTATTTTTAAAGTGTTTGTGGAAATAGGTCATTACACTTACATCCATTAGAGATAATTTATCTTCAACACAAAAGATTTGTTTAATTCTTTTGTACAATTTTTTTTTTAACAATTTGTAAAAAATAGAATTCTATACTTATGTCCATTAGAGATAATTTATCTTACAACTCAAAGTTTCAAAACATAATTTGGTTTAACTAATTAGAATCATTTGGAAGTAACTCAAAAGATACATGGTCTCAAATGGATACTCATTTAGTGATCTCTATAAATGTCATCTGAAGAGGATGCATACTCAAGCCAGAGAAAAGCTTGCAGCTGTTTGGCATCATTCACATCTATATCTCCATTTCTTATCTGTACATCCAACTCTGCTTTCTTACTCTGAAAAATAATTTTAAAAATTTTAAATGCAGGGATTTGTTAATATAGCTCTCTCAAGAAATACAATTGTAATGATTGTTTTCTAACAGTGTTCCTGAAGTGGAATTTTCTCAACATAAAAATTCTAACTATAGTACTGGTTTTTGTAAATAAATACATAAATATCAGCTTTAAAGACAGATTTAGCCCATCATTATCAAATTTTCAAAATGGCTGTTAATATGATTTGCTGTCTGAAAACTGGCACTCCTTAAAAAACATTAAAAAAATATTTTTTAAGGACATTCTTGATGGCAGAAAATAATTTTAAAATTTAGTGGTGTGGTTATATTTATGTGTTTTATTACTAAAATCATGTTAATTTATTGAAAACCTTCTACTATCGCTTCAAAGGTATATTATAGTGAGTCCAATAATTTAATATATTTCAGTAATAAACTACTCAGATACAACCACATGATTAAAAAAAAATTGACGTTATATTATTTATGCATTTCATTACTAAAATTGTTAAATTATTAAAAAAAAGAATATTATAGTGTCCAATAATTTAATATCTTTTTAGTAATAAAACACAAAAATATAAGCACACTTTTAAAAAATGTACTGCTGTCAAGACATTTTTAACTTTTCTTTTTGTCTTTATGAGGACTGCCACCAAAGATGAGCCATTTTGAAATATGATGATGACATCATGCTAATCATGTAGAGTATTTCATCCATTTGCATAAGTCAAAGTAGTCATCATCAGTGGTAGATCTAAGGGGGCACCTAAATTTTGTGATTTTAATATAATTATTATAATTTTTAAAAATATATATATATATTTTTTTTTAGATGGATTTTCTGGATCTGCCACTGATCACTGCTACAAAAAGGATGATATATTACAAAAGATTCTGTTTTCAAACTTGTCATTATTCTTCAGATTATACGTATGTTGTTGTTCCAAGTGTTTGTATTTTGTCATCTTTCTGAAATTTAAAATGGCTAAAGTGGCACTCCTCATAAAAATATAAAATACAAATCACTGCTTCAGAACCAAAAGGGTTTAAGTCTGGGTTTTGCACTCACTGGTATCACTGAATGCCCTTAAGTGAGCTGCATCTGGTACACAAAGAATACATGTATATGTAGGTTTCTGAAGCTATTCCACATTTATCTTGAAATCAAGGGATATTCCACATAAAACTTGTGTCTAGGTGAGAAACAGTTTTTGGCCCTTTTCTCCATTAACTGCTACCGCAACTTACACCCATTTGGTTCTGAAGAGAAAAATTTAAGAGTACTCTTTGATGACAAAAACATACTTTTTTACAGGAAGTGTTTGTATTTGTGTGATTTATTACAAAAATATGTTTAATTACTGAAAACTGTATGTTACAACTTTAAAAACACTTTTTTTTCTACCTCTAGTACAGCCACAAAGACACGGTCCATGAACGATGTCCATGCTTGAGGCATCAGCATCGTGCGATGCCACTCTGATGGCTGTATAGGCACTTCTTGAAGCAGCATTGACAACATCTGCTGGTAGTTCTTACCATGTGTCACCACGTAGTGCTTGCGAGGTCGTCCATCTCTACCCACTTCAACCACGGGGTCATAGCAGAACAACAAACCAGCTAGAAACAGAGAAAAACTTCTATTACATATCATTGCATGTGCATATCCAATGTGAGATTTTCAGAGGAAACCTATCAACCACTGATTATTGTTTTAATATGGAGGTACTTTTTATTTTATTTTATATTCTTTGTGGTCAGTGTCCAGAACATAATCACGGAAAGAGAAAATGTTAGTATGATCCATGAAGGAAAGGAATGTTTGTTTAATGACAACCCAGGACAGCAGTGGCTATTAGGTGTCAAGCATATTGTGACTGAAACTCATGGTCTTCAGAGGAAACACACTACTGCCACATAGGCTACTCTTTCTGATTAGCAGCAATGGATCTTTATATGCACTTTCTTACAGATAGGAAAGCAAATACCATTGCTTTTGTAACAACTATGGCATACCACAAGAGAATAAAAAATCTCCCAAATGGGTCCACTGAAGATAATTGATCCAATGACCCATTCTACTTCAAGCAAACACTCTACCTCTTGCGCTACATATATGTCTCACTCACACAATCTGAGATTATAAAATGAGGTGAGGTGAAGTATTTTTTATACGGGTCCACATCCAATTTGGTTCGGACCCGTCTCCCCCGGGTCCAAT
>JAULBS010139561.1:0-12809 GCA_032355785.1 Symmetromphalus regularis | reverse complement strand
AAATAATTACCTAACGCCCCTATTTTTATATGAATTCTGCAGCAAATAAAACATGGCGGTATAAGTAACGCCAGTTCGAAGTGCAAAAAAATTACTTTTAACAGCCGTTTAAACATATTAGAACCAATGGACAAACCAACCTAGACAAAAAATAGGACATTTTTTTATTTCGAAAAATATCAACATTAATGAGGTATGTTATATATTGTGTTTTTTATTCGTCAAAAACCATGTTCCAAGTAACGCAAACAGACTATAGATCATTACCGTGAGATTGGAATATCTGTGATCCTGAAAAATGTCATTTTGGAGTTGAAGAAATCACTTTAATGGGACACATTGTCAGCAATCATGGTCTCAAACCTGATCCTGCTAAAATTGAAGCCATTGTGAAAATGGAACCTCCCACAGATAAAGAAGGTGTAGAAAGACAGAGGTATGGTGAATTACCTGTCTAAGTTTGTTCCTAAATTATTGGAAATAATGCAACCGATCAACATGCTTTCTTATAAAGATGTTGAATGGTCATGGACTAGCATACAAGACAAAGCTTTCAACAAACTCAAAGTTCTTTTGACTGAAGCTCCAGTACTTGCTTATTTTGATGACAAGAAAGATTTAGTAATTCAGTGTGATGCAAGTAGTAAGGGTTTAGGTGTTGTCCTACTCCAAGACTCAAAACCATTAGCTTATGAAAGCAGAGCTGTCACTGAAAAAGAAACTAGATAAGCTACGATTATTTTCGCACTTGAAAAATGGCACCAGTTTACATATGGTCGTCCAGTCACTATGTTTTCTGACCATAAACCTCTCGAGAGTATCACTAAAAACCCAATTGATAGAGCACCAAAACGTCTACAAGGTATGCTTTTATGTGCACTCGCATATGACATTGAGATAAAAGTACCTGGAAGGAAAACATATGTACACTGCCGATATTCTGAGTAGAGTACATCTTCATCATGAAGATGGTCATGAAGAATTTGAAACTGTAAATGCTATTCATTATCTAGCATTGCCTGAAAAACAAATTGAACATATTCGTCAGGAAACAATCAGACTCAACATTACAACTCTTAAAGACAACAATCCAAAATGGTTGGCCTAGCAACAAGACCAGTTTACCATCTGTCACTCCTTATTTCAATATTCGAGTTGAACTCGCACTCACAGATGGACTGATATTTTGTGGTGAAAGACTGGTAATTCCAAAAACAATGAGATCTGAAACAAAGAAAGATATTCATATTGGACATTATGCCATTGAAGGTTGTCTTAGAAGAGCAAGAGAGTATGTATATTGGCCTGGCATGAGTAAAGATATCAAGGAATGGATTGGAGCGTGTGAAACTTGTCGGGAGTATGAACAGTTACAACCAAAAGACACTCTTATGAGTTATGATATTCCTGAAAGAGAATGGGAAAGAGTTGGTACTGATATACTTTTGGGAAATTGATCGCCTGTATGACACAAAAACTAAAACTGTCATTAAAAAATTGAAAAGTCACTTCGCTAGATATGGAATTCCAGATTATTTGGTCAGTGATAATGGTCCACTATTTTCATCTGATGAATTCCATAAATTCACAAGAAAATGGGGAATAACTCATACACCTACATCACCGTACAACATTAAAGCAAGTGGAAAAGTTGAATCTGCAGTCAAATCTCCAAAAAGAATGCTGCATAAAACTGCTAAGTCTGGTGAAGATCAGTATCTCACTCTTTTGAACATTAGAAACACTCCTACACAAGGTACTGACTGTAGTCCTGCTCAAAGACTTTTGGGTAGAAGAACTAAAACTACATTGCCAACTTTGAACACTCTTCTCAAACAAATAAACATTGATAATAAATGTGAAATTGAACAATTGAGATTAAACCAAAAGAGACAAGCCAAATACTACAACAAAACAGCACGTGATTTGCCTATACTCAAGAAAGGTGATACTGTAAGAATATAACCCTTCAGAACAGGTGAAAAGTCCTGGAATAAAGCTGAAGTTTCTCATAGATTGGATGAAAGATCTTATAAACTTCGGTCAAATGGAAACTTGTATCGACACAACAGAATGCATCTAAAGAAAACAGCTGAACCTCCACCAAATCATATGTTACATTTCAATTCAATTCAATTTTCAATGTTACATGATTTACCTTTTGAAACTTTCAAACCAACTTACAGTTACAAAATTCCCACTAAATCGGAAACAACCCAAACTCCTCAGGAACCAGATATGGTCATTCTGTTAGACAACCTACAAGATGGAAAGACTATGTTAAATAACTCACTTTTCGTGTTGAAGAAAATCTTTAAAAAATAAAAAAAAGATATCCTTTCATTACAAGTTTCATATTATATAACATTAATCTGTTTTATTGTTCTCAGTCATTGACCTGTTTCGTGGATTTTCTAATGATGTTGATATTCATGAACAAATAATTATAGATACTATTAATGTTTTGATATTCATGAACAAATAATTACAGATACTATTAATGCTAATCTGTATTTTGAGAATTCTGATTTATTTAAATTTGAACTGTTGGTAAATTTTCTATTTTTTGTGTTCATGCAACTTTAAGAAACACTGAGACATTTAGCTTCTCAAAAAGGGAAGGATGTAACACTTATCGTATATGCAAGACTTACGGTATTGCCTATGACGTGACATAATATGTAATATTGTAAGATCTCGTGATTAAAACATGGCTTGATGAGATCATCGTGTCTGTTCTATTTCATAAATATAACAACCTAAATGTTGTTACACTATTTGTTGTGAGAGTATGGTGACTCGAAATGTTTATTACATCAAACAAATCATCACTCGTGTCTCCCTTGGAAGATAGAAATAAAATAAAACAATCTTTTGCTAGTTTTTTAATTATACTTTCACCTGATCTTGTTCGCGCCTCTTATCTTCGTTTTAGTTCAAAATGATCACTGTTTTTGCACAGTTTTAATAATTCATGGCATAAAATTTCAATCTCATTTTTGTCATTCCCAACTATTTCGATAAGTCGATCAATGAATACATCTTTTAGTTGACATGATAGGTCAATAAATAAATATTGTATCATATCAGAATATTTTCTGGGACCGTGACTTTGCAGGGAATGATTTGCTTGGGCGTCTCCGATGTTGACAATTGGGCACTCTATGCTACTGAGGTGAGGTGAAGTATTTTTTATACGGGTCCACCTCCAATTTGGTTCGGACTCGTCTCCCCAGGGTCCAAAGTCCTAAGACTAGGGCACCGGGCCCGGGGCAGAGGTTAGTGTTAGTATAAGACTCGAAACCCGCTGCTTTTTTCTACAGCAAGGGATCTTTTATATGCACTATCCCACAGACAGAATAGCACATACCACGGCCTTTTTTAAACCAGTTGTAGAACACTGGTCGGTGTAAGTGGTATACACCTACCCACCGAGCCTTGCGGAGCACTAACTCTGGGTTGGAGCCGATACTGAGATTAAAAATCCCATGCCTCGACTGAGATTTGATCTCAGTACCTACCAGCCTCGATTCCGATAGCGTAACCACTGCGCCACGGAGGACGGTTCTATGCTACTCGCACATCCAGTCATATAAACATATGAAAAATCATCAAAGAATGGTGTTGGGGGATCAACATTTCATACATCCATACCTGATGGGTTAACTCTTCGATTAATATACATATCACCTTCGGTACTTGCTGTAAAACTTGACAAATCAAGATTTTTATCAGAGCGATTATCTGGTGATTCAGCACTAGCATCCATACATCGACATGAACTACATGTACACTCCTCGACATGAACTACATGTACACACATGGACATGAACTACATGTACACTCCTGGACATCAACTACATGTACACTCCTGGACATCAACTATATGTACACTCACGGACATCAACTACATGTACAGTCATGGACATCAACTACATGTACACACATGGACATCAACTACATGTACACACATGGACATCAACTATATGTACATACATGGACATCAACTACATGTACACACATGGACATGAACTACATGTACACTCATGGACATCAACTACATGTACACACATGGACATCAACTATATGTACACACATGGACATCAACTACATATACACACATGGACATCAACTACATGTACACACATGGACATCAACTACGTGTACACACATGGACATCAACTACATGTACATACATCTACATTAACTACATCTACACACATGGACATCAACTACATATACACACATGGACATCAACTACATGTACACTCCTGGACATCAACTACATGTACACACATAGTCATGAACTACATGTGCACACAGACTATAGTAAAGGCTTATTCTTTCTTTCCTTTTTAATGCCCTGTCTGAGGTATCCACCCAAGAGTGATTTTATAATACTAGTTTTTCTCATATGTGATCTTTTTTAGGGGAGACATAAAATTTTTTAAATATATATATTTTTTTTATTTAATCTTTTTTTGTTCTTTTGTGGTTTTTCTTTCTTTTATTTTTAAGGCCTTGTCTGAGCTTTCCACCCAAGAGTGATTTTAAAGTACTAGTTTTTCTCATGTGACCATTTTTAGGGGAGGTTTTATTTTTAAAAAAATTTGTTTTTAATTTTGTTCTATTTTTGGTTCTTTTGGGGGGTTTTGGTGGAGAAACCTCTGATCCCACTCCCATCTCTATTTAACAATGACCACTGGCAAATTCTGCAAAAGTTCTGAGTTTACAAATATGTCTATGGCACATATGATAGACTGTGACAATATCAGAAAAGTCATAGGAATAGCATTTAAAAAAAGTATAATTAGTTAGTACATGTAATCAGCAACAAAATTGTCATCCATGACTTAGCTAAATCTGTTTCCACACCATTGCAAATGTTTTCTTTTGGTAACAGTTTATTACTCTCCAAATCAATGAAATAAAGGACACAAGAAGGTTATTGTTCTGTTTTTAAGCTTTATTTTGATATGTCACAAGGCATAGTTCGCTAGTATTGTAGTAAATGCTATCGCCATTGCAAATACTGAATAGTACCTCATGGTGGTCATTTTGAATCTAATATGTCTACCATTACCAGTTAGATTGAATATATCATTCATTCTGATAGAAAAATGCAATTCCTCACATTATCAGCTTCATTTTGATATATTACGAGTATGATCCCACAAACTAATATATCTCTCATTATTGGGATTGCTATGGTAATGGTGGCCATTTTGAATCCAAAATGGCTGCCATATTCAACTGAAAAGAGGGGAACAATGTTTTGCAGTACGGCAAATGTGGTTAGTTTATACATTTGAATCCCTTAAGTGGCCATGATAGGTGAAATCAAGAGATAGCATAAACAAATTCTTGCAAATTATGCTAATTTATGCTAATTAAGTTGGTCACCTAAATGGCAGAATTATTTTTTTTTACTGATTTTCATAAGATATATGTTCAGGATGACCATGGCCAAATTTGATCTCATTACACCAAAAATTGTTCAAATGGAAACCATTTTCCCACTTGGTTAAATAAAAGGTTGTCCAGATTTTAATTGCTCTCTCCTATTGTTTTCCTTTATGAAGCTTTTCACCGAAATGTGCCAGAATCTCGGTATTGAAAAGGGTACAAAATCCAAATCTCTGCTCCGATTTCAAAAATTCAAAAAGCACTTCTCAATTCACATGGGACAAACAGATAAACCCACTTGTGTTGGGTTTTGCATATGTTGGAAATTTGGTTTCACGTAGCTAATGTAAGTAGTTGAATGAAGTATTTCCATGAACAAATCAAATGTTTATATTTAAAATTAATTCTTTGTTTGGAAATTAATTAGGTCACGGGTCTGTGGGACTATGCATTTAAAACATAATGCACATATTCGTAAAGATAAAAAGCACAACAATGCTTTGTTTCAAAATGTGCAATTGTTTTTATTTTAATTTTATTTTTTGTATTTATTTTCATGCTTATATCCAATTAAGGTTCAAGCATGCCGTCCTGGGCACATATCTCAGCATCCAGTGCTATATGTCCAGGACAGAGGCTAGTAGGAGAGACGAAGCCCACTGCCGCCACATTAATGCGGCTAATCGATAAACAGCAAGGGATATTTTATCTGCACCCTCCCACAGACAGGAAAGCACATACCTCATCCTTTGATAAACCAGTTGTGGACCACTGGTCGGTGTATGTGGCTTACACCTACCCACTGAGCCTTTTTGGAGCACTTACTCTGGGTTGGAGCCGGTATCGAGGCTAAAAGTACCATGCTTGAACTGAGATTTGATCCCAGTACCTACCAGCCATAAGACTGACAGCTTAACCACTGAGCCACTGAAGCTGATTGCCATTGTTTACCAGTGCACTCATTGACCTGGTCCTAAAACACGTTTTTTCGAATGCATTACGCTATTGAACAAAATGTTAGGAACCAAATCTTAACGTCTAGCGCATTCTCACACAGCAATTCTGTTAGTAAATTGGTTCAAGATACTATGTAATGGAAAGAGTAGTATTTCAAATTTTCCAGTCATGGTAGAAAAAAGCATTAATAATTGTGTTCTACATGTCTAAGTGTCTTATAATTGAGAATTGGTTGTGCATCCGACTTTATAAGTAGATTACACATACATGTTATGATGTATATATTATATACGGAAATATTTTCATGTATTTATTTATTTATAATTCCATTTTGTAAATACACATTTGTTATAAATACTTGGATTGGTCCAAATGACATCATGTGACTTAAAAAAACTAAGTTTATATATGCATGAACATCAGTTTTGCACTATTTCGGACTATAACCAAAACTACTTTATGAATTATGTCAACAAAGGAATAGCCAAGAAATTCCCCCAAGATTCTATTTTTAAACATCAAACGATGATGTCAATATGACAGACTTGGCCACCAATTTTTTTGGCTATATTAATTTATAATGTTTTTTTTTCTCCTGTAACAAAATATGAGCTTGGTCCTGTTTAATCTCACACATATCATAACTGTCGACACATTTGCCTATTTTCACAATTACAAAGCCAGTGAATGCAACAGAAACATGTGACATACCAGTTTCATCTATCCCTGGTAATATTGAACACACTTTGTCAGTGTAAAATCTGTCATCACATGAATAATTGTGAAAAATCTGTATTTTTGTATGTAAGAAACCGATCTTCTCATTCGGCTTTTGACGGAAAAAGCCAAACTTCAAGAATGGGGATTCCCTTAAGCTGTGTATGAACTTCGCATTAATGAAATAGTAAATTGCTGGACAAAAGACTTTAATAAACTTTATATTAATGACAAAATTATACATTTGGAATTATAAGAATTAAACTTGATAATGTTTGAGGTTCATGATATGAACGGCTCCGCGCCAACATGCTATGCCATTCATACAGTGTGTAAAGTGGTTTTGCGGTTCATACTTCCACGACTCTCAAACATTATCAAGTTCAATTCATGAATTTTTTTTAAAACTTTTTTTTTATTGTTACAGGGATCTCGCTTCAAATAAATTGACTAAGCTCAAGGTGAACACGTTCAGCCACTTATCAAGTATTAGAGAAATGTGCGTATTTGAATAAATAATAAACTGTATTTGGCTTCTAAAGAATTAAGTTTGTTCGATATAGACTAAGTACTTCTATTCTATATTTTCTTCACTTTTCTTCTCTCTATTCTGTCCCCTTACTTTTCTCTCTTTTCTCTTTCCCATCTCTTCCTCCTGTCTCTCTCTTCTCTCTCTTTCCTCTCTGTCTCTTTTCTGTCTCTATCTCTTTCCTCTCTCTATCTCTTTCATATCTCTTTCCTTTCCTTTCCTCTCTCACTCTTATCTCTCTTTCTTCACTCTCATTCTCTTCCCTCTCTCTTTCTATTTCATCTATCTCTATCTCCTTTCTATCTCACTCTTTCTTATCTCTTTCTCTTTCCTCTATCTCTTTCTTCTCTCTCTTTTCTCTCTCTCTTTCCTCTATCTCTTTCTTCTCTCTCTTTTCTCTCTCTCTTTCTTTCCTCTCTCTCTCAAGAGCAAACTTTTATTTGTTTCCATTAGTTGGAGAAAAAAATGTCTATATTAATTTGTTTTTATTACTATTAGACGAAGTGGAATATCAAAACACCAGCGTTTTTCAGTTGAAAAACAAGTGCCAAAAGGACAACAACTGCCTTTCAAACCTTTTGCAACGTGTACATGATACGTAAAAGTATTTCACTTCACAACTTTCTGGATTATATATAGTTGTTATGGTAACAAAAATCATAACTGAAAAGAGCAAAAAAAAATATAATAATTCTAAAAATGCATAAAATTGTTTTGTTTTCCTCATAAAACATTTAATATTCAGTATATCTAAAACATTTAATATTTTGTATAAATATTTGACCTTTCATTTAATTTCCAAAACTATTTTCCTTTTTGTTCTACAGTCCATAGAAGAAAAATTATTGTTAAAAACGATGATGCCAATCTGACATGATGCAAAACTTAACAATAACAAAATTCATATTTTTCAGTGACTTTAACAAAAACAATATAACGGTTCTGCCAGAGCTCACATTCAGCACAATTCCTGTTACTGCAAAAATGTAACTACATAATGATCTCTGTATATTTGGGGTGCAACGATACGGCCAAAACTTTATTGTGATATATTGCAATACAGCAAACTCATATTGCAATACTTTTGATTAATTACCAAGATGTGATAAAGTCAAATTTTAATACTGTCGTACTAATTACTAAATGTATCTCAGGCAGGCAGACCTGTACCAGTTTCTGATGGAAAAAGATAATATGTACACACAGTAGAATTGTATGTTTTAATTTAACCAAATTTAGTTTCATTTAGCCAAATAAATTGGACAAAATTAAGGCGCTTTGACTCATTTGGAGACAAAATAGTGGCAGATCGAAAGTGTCACGTGATTTTTAAATTAGCTGTTTGGTGATTTCATAATTCAGTGCATTCGCCAAATTCCATTTTAATTCGTATTTGGCGAATTGGCGAACAGCATCTTAAACCCGGGATCATCAAACTCATTCAGCGAGAGAAACCATATCGCAGTATGTATTGCGCTCGGCAAGTGTTGCAATATACTGGTATATCGTTGCACCCCTTCTGTATAACATTCAGGCTGAAATGACAAATTATAACATTTCTATATTTAACATTTTGTAGCAATAACGTACTGAACACCCAAAGAAATGCTAATTAAATTTGCAATGTTTAATTGAATAAAAGTTAAGCATATTTTGACGTTGGCTGTTTTTCTTACTGAAGGCATGTGCAGAGAAGTGTAAAGCGTGCAAAGCATGAGTTTTATGGTTTTATTAATTTTTCGTCTAATTTGATTAAACTTGATCTGAACAAACATTTGCATTTCTTTTGCTGTTCAGTATATTTAACGTATTAAATGATTAGTATGACAAAATATTTTTTAATAACGAATCTAGAAGTCTAATAATATTTATATTTGCACATATTGATCAACGTTTTAGCATGTAAATAAAAAAGATATGAATTGGAGTGTTTTAAATATTTAATTTCAATGTCATGTTTGTTTATTTACATGTATTTCTTGTTTTGATTGCAAATTAAAACATTTCTATATCAGGGGCATTGGAATGAAATTCATATTGGGGGGGGGCTTGCTCCTCTTTCTGAACATCAGAATTTTTGAGAATTATTGGGGGCAGCTGCAGCCTCACCAGCCCCCACCCCCCCCCACCCCAGCAACAACCCCTGTATATTTAACATTTTGTAGCAATAATATTTGCACATATATATTCATGAACACTAGAGGACATTAATGTCAAACATTTGGTTGTTTTGCCACATAGTCAAGTGTGAGCCAGCCTCCAACAGGTTTTGAACCACTGTCATCAGCTTGAGAGTCCGATGTCACATTTGTATGTATTGATGGGTACCATGATTAACATACACACTTTACAAGAGAAAGGAAAGATTCTTTATTTAACGACCTCCCAGCACGTTCTTTATTCAGTGGCTGTTACATATAGTTGTCTATGGTATTATTACACATGGTCTTTAGAGGAAACCCATTACCGCCTCATAGGCTATTCTTTCTGATCAGCAGCATGGGATCTTTTATATGCACTCTCCAACAGACAGGACAGCACATACCACGGCATTTGATAAACCAATTGTGGACCACTGGTCAGTGTATGTGGCTTATACTTAACAAATGGGTTGGAGCAGGTATCGTGATTAAAAATCCCATGCCTTGACTGAGATTTGATCCCAGTACCTACCAGCTGTGAGACCGACAGTTTAACCACTGTGTCATCGAGGGCAGTCACATTACAAGAATATATCCATGTGGATATACAATGTTTTCTTTGTTTTTAATGTTGTTTAAATGTAAATTACTTACTCAAGGCATTTTCAGTTAAATTTTCACTTTCTACTTTTCTACTTTTATAAAATATGCTCATAACCCCCTACCAACGTTCATGTACACATAGATTTGATACCAAAATGACCCCGCACTGCATAATATTTTTATTGCTGGTGGTCACAGACCCTGTACCAACTTGAAGGTAATTATAATTTATAATTTCTTTCACCAACCCATAACCCACATAAATTGACCATGTTTTTACCAAGGACCAATGTAAAAAAAAATACATGTGTATTCTGCCTCCCAACCCCGATGTAATTTCAACTGGAAACACCCTCACAATTAATGTAATATTTCAGTCGTTATATGCTTTGAAAACATGGTCTAAACCATAAGCGGACACGCAGGGGGGATTTAGGGTGTTTCAACCCCCCCTATTTTTTATAGGAAACAATTTTTCACTTCGTGTATAAAAAAGAGGAAATGAACAGAAACAGATGTTACATACGTCTTTATTTCTATATTTACATACTAGTATTTAGGTTTCATATACGATTTAAATTGTAACACCAATTTTTTATATTCGCTAATTGAAACCTCCCTTCTCTTAAAGCCTGTTTCCGTGCCTGTCTAAACAATGTTCATCTCCTACCATAAACAAGAAACAAAAATGGACAACTTCTTTTATAAATTAATTTACAAAATTTACTTTTGCTTTGCAGCAGCTTTGGTGGAAATGTAATTTTCTGCCATTGCGCTCTGTACGGAACACATCCTGACTGTGGGCCTAAGAAGACCAAAAAAAGCAGTTTCTGTATAGGTAGGAATTACACATTATAAACATTCTCATTTTAGGTACAAAAACGTAATTGGATTGTTTGTATTTGTTTCCGTGCATATATCCAATTAAGGCTCAATCACACTGTCCTGGGCAAATAACTCTGCTTCCTGTGCTGTCTGTCTAGCACAGATGTTAGTGTTAGTAGGAGAGAAGAAACCCACTGCCATCACACTAATTGGGCTACCCTTATTGATAAGCAGCAAGGGATCTTTTATATGCTTTATACCACAGACAGGATAGCACATACCATGGCCTTTGATAAACCAGTTGTGGACCACTGGTTGGTGTAAGTGGTATACCATTTGAGTCTTGTGTGGAGCACTCATTGAGCCAATACAGAGCTTAAAACATCTGATGCCTTGACTGAGATTTGATCCCACTACCTACCAGCTGTGAGTCTGATAGCTTAACCATTGTGCCACCAAGACCGGTCGCACAATTGGGTTTATGTTTGAAATGACATTGGTATACACCAAGATTACATAACAATATCACGTATAATAACGATTATATTACGGCGGGTATATTTTCAGTAGTACATCACAAGTTTATAGAGTTTATTTATAGGTAAAATATTTTCTTTTACAACTGAAAAACATAGAGAAAAAAGTGCGCAAGGATTCATACTTTCCTTTTTTATTACAAGTATGTCAAATCATAAAGTTCTTTAAGTATTAACCTTATGAAAAAGAAGAAAAAAAATGAAGTCCCACTTTCGTCATATGAATAAAAGAAATTTAATTATATATTGTTTTAATAAAATGTGACACCAACATATTATTTATTTAACGACACCCTCAGCACAAAAGTAATTATCAGCTATTGCAGGACTGCACAAATTCAAAATCTGCATAACCGGAAAATAGGTTATACGAAAAAAAAATTAAAAAAAATTGTATAACCTACTTTGATTTGCATAACCGGTTTTTAAAAATTGGAAATACAACTTTAAAATTAGTTTTAATTAATACTTTGAAGTAAAAAGGAACTGTAATAAATATACATTTACAGAACACACATTTGCCCAGTCATTTTTGGCTTATTCCCTTTGGCGACATCTAACAACCAATGAGAATACATTACATTTCCCAACATAAGTATTCTAACTAGACTGGTATTTTTAATTTCTCTTACATGTAATTATAATTATACATGTCTGAAATCAGTCAAGTTGTTTGTACTCCAAGAAAAGATGATATAGAAACTTTATTTAGCAATGTTTACACGAACGGTAAATCGGTTATGTGAAATAAATCTGCATAACTGAAGCACGATTGAAACAATTGTTCATGCAATTTGTGCAGGCCTGCTATTGGGGGGGTGAATCCAATAAACAAAATCTTCAAAGTACATTGTGTTGCTTCATCAGCATTTATAATTACTGTGATTGCATAATATCGAATTTGTACTGATACCACTTTCTATTGACCAGTATTATCGCATGAATCATTTTTAGAACAGCATTTTGGATTAGACAAGACTTGCATCGAATATAACTGCTTTTCTGCGAGGTGAAATATTTTTTTATACGGGTCCACATCCAATTTGGTTCGGACCCGTCTCCCCTGGGTCCAGTGTCCTAAGACTAGGGCACCGG
>JAULBS010139550.1:1259-12812 GCA_032355785.1 Symmetromphalus regularis | reverse complement strand
TCAGTTTTGTAATGTAGAGGTGAATTGCATGATATACCATACATGACAATATAAAATGAAAGATGTGTTAAAATACTTCAAGGCCATCAACATACTTTTAAAAAGGTCAGTTTTGTAATGTAGAGGTGAATTGCATGATATACCGTACATGACAATGTAAAATGAAAGATGTGTTAAAATACTACAAGGCCATCAACATACATTTGAAAATGTCAGTTTTGTAATGTAGAGGTGAATTGCATGATATACGGTACATGACAATGTAAAATGAAAGTATTGTTTGTTTAACCCTTTCTGACTTTGGAACTGGAAATCCCACTATTAAAAAAATCACCGTTCTGACTTCAGAACGGAAAATCCCGTTGTGTCTTTTTAACTTGTATTTACCGCCAAATTCATCATAACTTGATATGCGCAGTTTAGGTAATGCTAAGAACAACATGCTGTCAAAAATGTAGCATGGTTTGCTGTGAAATTTTTCAGTTTTTTTGTTAATTTTCACCCGATTTTGTATCGAACTGTAATGGCGGCAGCTATTTTTCATGGCATTGTGTTCTCAGAAAATGACCATGATAGTGATGTTTTATTGGAATATGATAATAAAAACTATACGGAATGCAAGTAGCTGAAATAGTATCACGAATATAAGATGACATACATGTACCACTTCCGAGATACGTGCACGTCAGAAAGTGAGTGAAGATTTTCTAAATGGGTCAATGCGTTAACAGATTTTCATAGAAATTTGATATCCTTATAATAAGGAATTAATACAATAAATACCTATATTTATATATAATTATGAGATAATTAGATATCTGAAATATGGTATTCTGTGACTCATGGTCTTTAGAGGAAACATGCTATCATCACATAGGCTACTCTTTCTGATTAGCGATTACTTCTTGTGATGCATTATGTCCCTGAAAACCATGTTTTTCACCATTGAAGATTTTTTTCCTCCCTAAAGAGTATAAACCCTTTCTTTTTATGCAGATAGAACATTTTGTTTTTCGAGATTTCAATTTTAGATCATGCCAGTGTGATACATCTGTACATTTTTACAGATTTGTGTGTAAAAGGTCATTAACATGTTGACTGCCAACTACGAGTATACATGTTGATGTAAGTGTATCAGATTTTGCCACTATGAGTATACTCGTAGTAAAGCCAGTGCTACTCTATAATAAATTATAGTAAATTAAAGATGCCAGCAATCATTATAACTTATCAGTAAGTTTGCAGGCAATGAGGAATAAAAAATCAATGTAATGAAGTTAAACATGTTTAAAATTGTTATACATTTTTCTTCACACATCACATAGCATCAGTATTCTTGTAGTAGCAAGGGGAAGAAACCCACTATATTGTGTTCGACAGTCAACGTGTTAAAAGTTTTTGAAATGTCATGGAAAAGTTTAAATTTGATTCTTAGAAGTCTGCAGGAACCCTGAAAAGGTATAACAATTTTTTCTTTGCCATTCCATTTACTGGTATTTAAATACTTTCAGAATCTTTTGCACTGTGCATGGGCGCCAGATGGGAGTAAGGTTGGCACGGGTTCAGGTGATCGGTCTGTATACATCTGGGACACAACGTCACGGAGAATACTCTACAAGTTACCAGGTCATGCAGGATCAGTAAATGAGATTGACTTTCACCCATTTGAACCCATTGGTGAGTTGTTCAGAGAAATATCATGTTCCTGGGGTTAACATTTGTTATTTGTGTTACTTGGAACCCGACAGTTATAGCTTTCGGCTACAGCCATAAATAATACACACATATTGATACACTAAACTGTGATGTTGTATTCATGCAATTATACCATATGTTTATATAGGCAGGGGTGGAGAAAGTACTCGCCTGCTCGCCAAATGAAGTAAAAGTTCTAACGGATGAGTTAAAAAATGCAACAACCAGTCCGACAGGCGATCTGTATTTTTCTCATTAACAGTAATTATTTTTTAAAATTTGCTCCGACTCCACTACTCCGTATAAGCCATGTCAAATAGTCATATATTTGCTCTATTGTTAAAAAATTATATATTGTTCCATAGACTAGTAGAAATTCTGGTAGGCTAGGAAAATTTAGTTGGCTCTGGTCCGGCGGGCTAGTGAAAAATTCTCCATTTTTGCACACCTGATAGGGGTGCAATGATATACTGGTATATTTCAATACTTGCTGAGTGCAATACATACTGCGATATGATTTCGTGTATTGCAATATATCTACCTAATGAGTATCCCTCTAATAAAACCTGTGACAGTAAGTTATAAAAATAAAAGTTAAACTTAATTAAAACATAGAAATCTACTGTGTCTATATATTATCTTTTCATTAGAAATTGGTTCAGGTCTACCTGACTGAGATATATTTAGTAATTAGTATCACGATAGTATCAAAATATGACTTTATCACATCTTGGTAATTAACCAAACTGTCTTGCAGTATGTATTGCAATATGGGTTTGCTGTATTGCAATACAGTTTTGGCTGTATCGCTGCACCCCTAATTGACTGTAATATAACATTCTTATCCATAGAAATGGAGGGTAACCAACATTTGAACATTATCCATTCAAATGCCGTCTGTGACAACAAAAGTCATCAAAAATAAATCACTGATGAATAACCTAAAAATGCAAACAATGAAATAATCATTCATAAAACATTTGAAATATTTTCTATTTTGCCAATAGTATAGTATAATTGCTTGTTTGGTGTATGAATAGTGTGTATTATTAACAGTGGATCACATCAGAATGAAAAACATCACTGTATGAACAGGGCTAGATTCAGACCTTGGTGGGCCCGGGACACTTCGGGTTCAGGGCCCTCTAGCAATTGCCCACTTATAAATCCGGCCCTGTATATAAAATACTAACGTACGTATGTGGATTATAACGTAGTAGTTTTGTTTCTGTATAATGTTGGTAGTACCTTTGGAAGAATTATTTTCTTAATGTAAAGTAAAGTTTGTTTTATTTAATGACGCCTCTAAAGCACTTTGATTTTTATCTTATCATCGACTATTGGATGTCAATCATATGGTCATTCTGACATATTTATATAGAGGAAACCTGCTGTCACCACATAGGCTACTCTTTCCGATAAGCAGCAAGGGGTCTTTTATATTTACCATCCCAGACTTGATAGTACATACCATGGCTTTTGATGAACCAGTTGTGGACAACTGGTTGGAACAGAAAAATAACCCAAACTGTAAATGGGTCCACTGAGAAGGATCGATCAGACGACTAACCGGTTCACAGGTGGACACATTACCGTTTGAGCTGTATCCTGCTCCAAATTCACGTGGATTGTATTGTAGTAGTTTTGTTTCTGTATAATGTTGTTCTTCAATATGTAGAGCCTACAGAACAATTGTATTCTTTCTGATAAAGATCAGTGGTTCAAACATCAGTAAAAGTATGCTTGTTATATTCTAAGGCCAAACAATACCCTTGGTTTGGGTCACATGGATGATGAAAATTAGGGTTGGTAGGTAGGCATAACATTTAGTTTTTTTAAAACCTTTTTTTTCTTCTCAAAGTTAATTTTTGAATTGTTCCTGGTGCACATTACTGTAAATGATCTTCCATGGTTGACAATGTTTACGAGATCTACGGCAATGCTTTTCTTTTCGGGGGAAAAATATTTTAACTGCTGATAAAATGTTATGGGGTCGACGATTTTGACAGAGTACGATCAGAGTCGGTAGCATACATTTTTTTCTTTCACCTTTATAAAATTGTCTGTAGTCGCATTTTATGGGTGCTGGTAACCCGAACCAAGGGTATTTTTTTATTTGGCCTAACCTTAAGATAAAACGATTACTTTATGGCAGTAACACATTTTTCTTAATAGGCACATTGTTTTTCCACCCAAAAATCACTCATTGTTATTATTTTAATTATTTCTTTAGATATTTGTGATTTTAATAATGGAATTCTTTTTATTTTCAGTGTTGTCTTGTTCCAGTGATAAGAAAATATTTCTTGGTGAAATAGAATGACAAATCATAGTCATATGTTGTTTTATCATTGCCATTACAGACATTTATCATCATTTTAACCATCATTCACATTCAACTGTTACTGCCAAGACTTGTTTACAGTGCAAATGTTTATAATTATGAATAGATTGATTAATTGTATAGTTGTTAACAACCCCCCAGAACAAAAAATAAATATCGGCTATTGGGGGTCATACTGTGGTTAAATTAAACATTTTAAAATAAATCAGTGTATAGGGCTGATTAACACAAAGATAAACAATATAATAAATATGAGTTAATTAAAAAATAAATAATAATTACTGTAACTATGGATGAAAAATTAATTTATTATAAAAAATGTGTTTTTAAAATTTGAGTTTTGGATGGAATTGAAATGATTCCACCATACCTTAATTATCAAATAATTATGAATAGAAGTGTTAACTTAAGATATATTAATTTGAATTTACAACTAAGAGAGATGGTGTTTTGTATGCAATGGAAATTTGATGCAATTCGCCAATCCGTCATCACTTTGGACCAAACAACTGGTGACAGATTTAAGAGTCATCAGACCATCCTTAAAAATAAACTTATTTGCCATAACCCAACCGACTCAGTGAAATTGGGCCAGATTCAATTATTTATTTTTAACACCTGGCTTGAATTGCCGACTACAACTTTCTGTTGCAACAGAGTTTGTTTTATCTCCTCCCTCCAACAGTCTGAAAATGCTGGACACACAGAAGACATGGTCGGATGTCATTGCTGATATTTGCCCGGACGCATTGACAGAAGACAATATGAATGTGATTGTCACAGTCGCCATGAAAATAAACGACCCCTCAGTGTCAAAACTTACTATGATGCATCTCAAAGGACGACACCCTGGAGTTCGACCCTCAAATCTAGGTTGTGAGGGTTAATACCAGGAATGTTTTGTATTGGTGATTGGGAATAATAAATTTCTTTAACCTACCTACCTACCCAAAAATTTTACATTTAGATTTTATGGTAAACAAACATATTTTTAAGGATGGCCATACACTAAAATTATTATCAACATTTTCTTATTTGGTCAGATGGATTTCGGGGAGTGTGTGGGGGGGGAAAGGGTGTAGGGGGGGGTGAGACATGACCAGCATATGAATTTACATTAATCATTAAAAATAACAGTTGAAATTCTCCTAAAACTGACATTTTAAGAGTAGAACGTAATTTTAAAAATTATTTATACAAAACCAAGAAATGTGTTGTTTGGGTTGTTTTTCTAATTCTTGATGAAATAAATATATAACTTCCAAACTTTGAATTGATAGTACCTAAACTGAATAAAATACTGGATAATTTGCTGCTTCAGAATCGAAAGGGTATAAGTTTGGGTAGCAGATAACGGAGAAAATGACCAAAATCTACTAGTTAGTGAGGAGTGCCAATAGAGTATGAATGCTTAACCAAAGATAAATGTGGGATAGCTTTAGAAACCTACACACACCCTTTGCGCACCAGATGCAGCTCATAAAGGGGCATTCTGTGATACCAGTAACTGCCAAACCCAGACTTATACCCTTTTGATTCTGATACAGTGAATTTTAACATTTGTGCAAAAGGCCATGTAACTCAAGGGAAGTAATTCTGTATAGGACACTGATTTGAATAGTTATTTGGAACCCGATTAGGTCAAGTGGTTTAAGCGAGCACAGCTTAACTCAGAACATTACTACTTGTGAATTATAGGATATTAAACGAGTTTCCTTTTCATATCATTTTTATGACCCGAATGAAATTATTTTCAGTTGTCACGAGCTTTAGCAAGTGACAGTGAAAATTATTTCATTCGGGACCTAAACATGATGCAAAATAGAAGCAAGTTTAATATCCTATTTATTACCCATTATCAATTTTAAGCTAAATTTGAAAAAAAAACGTACAACAAAAATGAAGTCAATCGTTTTCCTTTTTTGGAAACAAACTATGCAAAATAATATGATGTCGTATGATGTCAAAAGTGTAATGTCCCAGTATGACGTAGTACTAAGACGTAACACTTTGATATGATATACAAAGATATGTTGAGCCATATGGGTAATAATTACTAGTATGGACATGAGACATCTAGACATTTTGTTTTTAATCACTTCACATATGGATCCACCAACCTTCAAAACCAAGTAAAGAAGAAAAAAAATTTACATTTGAAAAATTTAGTTTTTTACCTTCAATATTAAGTAATCAGGAGGAAAGAAATTCCAACCCTGACCTACATTTAAAAAATATTACACTTATGTATTGTGAAAATAAATGCTAATCATAAACAGTAAATGGATGTTGCTTTCTTTTCTGCAATTCTTATTAAAAAAAGTTATTTTAAAATATAAACAACAAACATTTACATAACAATTTTATTTTGACCAACCGACCAAAGTTTCAGAGAGAAAAAATCTGTAAAGTTATAAGAAGAAAAAGCTTTAGAATTTATGTACATCATGCTTTTACGACATGGTTTCTCATACACCAACCAGAAGAATCGAACTAAAATATTTTTGATGTTGCATTGTATTCTATTCAGTGAATTTTATCAGTCTTGTATGGATTTATTTTGGGCAGTTATTAAGCAATAATTCAGAGGTCTTTACAAAAACTTATAGTCTTTTCAAAAGAACAGTAAACATCAAATGACTGACTTTTATAATGATGGAAAAAAACGAATGCAAGTTCAGTTTTGGTAATATAATGTTTTCATCCGTAAACCAAATGTATTAAAATTTTACACATACAATGTAGCTATCTCATTGTACTGTGTAAAGAATCTTTGGTTAAAATTGGGTCACGTATCAGTACTTAATAAGAAAGTGATCAAGCCAAACCTATTTCTGGAAGGTCAAGAAAAACAAGTTTGTCTTTGTTAATGTATTAAAAAATTGTTTTAAGTATATTAAACATGAATGTAAATAAACTGTGTTTGTTGAAATGTCTATAAAATTCATCTTGGATATGAACTGTTTCGTTCCTAGGTGGAATTTGGAAATTATGACACAGTCAAGAGTCCGCCTCCAACAGGTTTTGAACCACAGTCATCAGCTTGAGATTCTTATGCTACCACTGGATCATCATGCACTCTTCCCCTTCAGTAATTGTTCAGTATAGCGTTTCCGATGAAAAAACCAACACACAATAATAACATCTGCCTTCACACCTCACCTGTATGTATCACCAAAATTTAAAGTATGGTCTCCCCTATATATGTTAGATCAAACTTCAGTAGCAGACATATGGGGTTAACCCCCACCCCTCCCCTTTGTCTAAGAAACAAGTTTTCACTTCGTCTAGAACTTTCAAAAATCTGGAAAATGCCTTAAAAATGAGGAACTAAAACAATTTGCCAGTTGACCCCATCCATTCTTTTCTTAAAATCTGTGTCCATGTCAGAACACTTCCTTTATTTTTTAAATTATGGATCTCTGGTGGATCCAGAAAAGCCATTTAGGGGCACCCCAATAATCTGAAGATGATAAAAAATATTAAAGAGTATATTTTATTTAATGATGACTAGAACACATTGATTTTCATCTTATCAGCTATTGGACGTCAATCATATGGTCATTCCTACACATTTCTTTAGAGGAAACCCACTGCTGCCACATAGGCTACTCTTTCAGATAAGGTGCAAATGGTCTTTTGATGAACCAGTTGTGGACCACTGGCTGGAATGGAAAACAGCCCAAACTGCAAATGGGTCCACTTGGAAGGATACTGTGTACCCAAACACCTATTTAATTTTAATAAATGTCTTCTCAAAGCCAACCATGCCGCATATGCAGATGATGTCAGAAAAGAAAATGATTTTCATGCAAGTCAAAACAAGTCGTGACCAATTTTATTTTCATTTTTATTCTGTACTGCAAAATGGGAATCTTGCTTCAAAAATTTGTAATCAAATTTAAAAAAAAATAAGTGGCCATTGTAGAACATTTAAACCATGCCAGAACTAGTTCTTGTAACATTTTCGATGGTAACACTTTTAATCTATTTGGCTACAGCAGTGGTTCCCAAATTGTTTGGGCTGCAGACCCACTGGCTCCCAGACACGTCCCACTCGCCCCCCCACCCCCAGTTTTTGAGACTTAGATTTTGTAAAAAAAAATTAAAAACTGTTAATTGATTCTGATGCCATTTTGCCACTACCCTATTACCCCCTTCCTCCCCCCCATGAATCTTTCCAATCACCCCCCAGGGGTCGATACCACCAATTTTGGGAATGACTGGCTTACAGGAATAGCTGTGTGGTGGGTTGGAGTCATGCCCACCCTACCCCACCCAATTTTATTTAGAAAATCCATGGCTTTTGAACTGCCTTTTCCAACTAAAACCTTCAAACTTAGACCCCTGTATACTTCTGAATCAGTACATTTCACCAAGACGACATGGTTAAGTGTTACATTGATATTATAAAGAGAAATACTGCAAAAGATTATTATTTAGGAATTTTATTTCAATTCTTCAAAGCAAATAGTTATGGGGATAATTATATAGATGGGGATAATTATATAGGCATCCCCCATTCAATGTGTCCCCCACTTACCTCCCAGGATTTACACCTACGAATCACGTGGTTCCAACCAATATTGGATTTCTAATTTCACGTAAGAACTAATAAACTTATTCTGTCCCTGAGCCGAGTGGAAATATTCCTTAATTTCTATCCCTGGGTTATAACACTTTGCTAATTCTGTTATACAAATTAATACACATTTTTCACTTTTTATTATCCAATCATAGCCGAGCCGGATTTAGACATTGGGATGCCCAGGGCACTAGGTTCAGGGGCCCCTCAACATAGAAATTAAATTACATGATAAATATTTTTTTTTA
The DNA here is from genome assembly GCA_032355785.1 of Symmetromphalus regularis. Classification (NCBI taxonomy): domain Eukaryota; kingdom Metazoa; phylum Mollusca; class Gastropoda; order Neomphalida; family Neomphalidae; genus Symmetromphalus; species Symmetromphalus regularis. Next base: position 3,940 of record JAULBS010139550.1, on the reverse strand, counting down.
GCTAAAATGAATGAATAGAACTAATTTTATAATTATTGTATTTTTTAATAAAGGAAGTCCTTAGTCTAGGAGGGCCCTCTTGCAGGATGGGGGAGGGGGGGCAGTGCAACTGCCCCCTTTGTTCCATTATAAATCCAGCCCTTGTCCGAACCAATAATGAGGGATTAGTAATTTTACATAAGGATTAGTAATTAATAATTTTACATAAGGATTAATAATTTTTCTAGTCCCTGAGCCGAAAGGAAATATTTCTTAATTTCTACCCCTGGGTTATAACACAACACTAATTCATGATACAAAATAATTCACATTTTTCACTTTATTATCCAGTCACAGAGCCAGAGCATTAGCTGGATTTGAACAATTTTAATCCTGTCTTCAGCTGCCATTCATTCCATTCTTTTCTGACTAAACTCCAACCTACTCTTCATCATAGCGCTGAAACCGGTGTGTCTTCTGAAATTCATTATTTACACAGCAGTCTGTTCAAATGACATTTAAACAATATCTATGCACTACTCAGTTCAACGTCTTTGACATTTTTCCTCCCAGTCTACTTTTGATTGGTCGAGACATTTCTGAGCCGATTCAAACGCGGGGTTGATGGAAAGAGCTTGCTGCATGTCTTGTATAGCTGTGGCATAATGACCTGCAAAAGTAAACAATTAATATAACTCTAACACACTGCTTAATGTATCAATGTAATACTTCTAGGGTAAAAATCGCTTCCTGAAAGTGGTGGGGACATAACATCCCCCTGTCCAAAAGGTGGGGGGACAGACCATCCGCCTGTCCAAAAGGTGAGGAGGATATGTCCCCCACCCCCATCCCACCAGGACTGATTCCATTATAGACCCCCTGTGTACTTCGGTATATCTGCACTAAGACCACATGGTTAAGTTTTACATTGATACAATAAAGAGAAATACTGGTAAAAATTATTATTTAGACATTTTAATTTCAATTTTTCAAAGGAAAAATGGGGGGATAATTAAATAGGCATCCCCCCTGTACAAAAAGTGGGGGGATGTGTCCTTCCCCCTCGGGATTTATGCCTATGTAATACTTAATGTTTGGTCACATAGCAGGAACAGAAACAAGCACACCCACATACACCAGAAAAAAGAAATTTCGCCAATACATGTTCGTTTTGAGTGTGTAAATTAGAAATGCCACCAATACATCTTTAGCACATGAAATTGTCCACGTAAATCCCCAATCGGTGGCGGATTCAGAAAATACATTTAAGGGGGCCTCAATAATATGATTCCAATGATTTTAGCTAAACTCTCAATCCTGTGGGCCTGGTTTTGAGTGTGTAAATTATAAATACCAATACACCCTGGTTTTGAGTGTGTAAATTATAAATACCAATATACCTTGGTTTGAGTGTATAAATTATAAACACAAATACACCTTGGTTTTGAGTGTGTAAATTATAAATACCAATACACCTTGGTTTTGATCGTAAATTATAAATACCAATACACCTTGGTTTTGAGTGTGTAAATTATAAATACCAATACACCTTGGTTTTGAGTGTGTAAATTATAAATACCAATACACCTTGGTTTTGAGCGTGTAAATTATAAATACCAATACACCTTGGTTTTGAGCGTGTAAATTATAAATACCAATACACCTTGGTTTTGAGTGTAAATTATAAATACCAATACACCTTGGTTTTGAGAGTGTAAATTATAAATACCCAGTCTGTAATGAATTAATCCTCTGTTGTAAAAAGCTTGAGACATTTGTTGGTCCAGTTCCAGACTGTGGGTATAGTCGTCAATAGCTTCGTGGAAGTTCACCTTCTTATACTGGATCAAGCCTCGGTTGTTGTAAGCCAGAGCAAGTTTCTTCTGTCTAAAAATGCAAATAGGTGAGTTATCTCCCCTGATATGAGGACACTGGATGTATTATAAAATTAAATAGATTGAATAGATTTGTACGCATTAAACTGTCAATAATTGATATCGGTATGATGGAGGGAAGGGGAACACATCCCCTAACGTTTTGGATGGGGGGATTGCTATGTATAATTATGCCAGTTTCTAAATGTTATTACTTAACCATATTTGGTGTGAGACAATTTCCAAGGTACTATAACAACTTTATTACTCCCAAAACATGTTCCATTCAAGTGGCTTTTAAAAAATCTGAAATATCTCGCTATATGAACAACATTTGGGAGGGATGTCAGTTTTGTTAGGATGTTGATAACAATGTGTCGATTCAGTCTAAATATATTTTTAATAAAACATATTGCAATTTTTTTTTATAAACAGGGACTACTGAATCACATCTGAGAAAGTATTTATTATTATACTATCAAATGAATGCACTTAAAATACCTAATCAATCAACAAATCATAATATGAATTTTTATGAATAATAATTCCGTTAACAAGCTTTTCCGAATGCACATTTTATTGACAGAGTTTTTCAAATGAATACAATGGCATCAAGTCTATTTACTATTAAAAAGCAAGTTTCAATGACATAATACTGTTTAGTATGGAATGAGGAAACAGAGGGCTAGATTTTAAAGATGGTTCTTTAGTTACAGTTAATAACAGGTCAAAAAAAAAAATTCAGCCATGTATACTGCTTACCATAAAGTGAACTCAGGCCCGTTGGAACCGGGGGGGGGGGGGGGGGGGTTGTTTTTCCAAAATTAT
>JAULBS010139539.1:0-12812 GCA_032355785.1 Symmetromphalus regularis | reverse complement strand
ACACACACACACACACACACACACACACACACACACACACACACACACACACACATACACACACACATACACACAAAATGTAATACATACACACACACATATACACACACATTTACACACACACACACACACATTTATGGTCAAACTTCGTAAAATCGAAGTTGAAGGGTTCAGTGGAAATACTTCGAATTTCAGGGAGTTCGAGCTTTCGAAATTACCTTTATACGACACAGAAAGGAAATGTTATAAAATAGGTACATTTACGTCCTATTTCGTTTGACGCTATCTATTGTAATCATTTCCATTTCTGGAAACGTACATTCACATTGTCAGACTAGGCCCACAACCAAACAAATGACATAACTCAATTGAATTTTACACACACATATACATACGTGTACATTTATTATCACAAATAAAAATTAAAAAAACATAATTATTATGAAAAGAGCACAGGTATACATACATAAACGGAAGTAAGTGATTCAGTTAATATAATTTAGGGATTTGCAAACAGGGCGGAACACTCAAAAACCGCAATATCAATAGCAATAAATATGTACGTATGTTGTTTTTTCCCAGAGTAAATAACACCGTTTTAACAGTTCCTAGTCTAATAAAGAAGAATTATTCCAAAAGTGTTATAATTAACGACTGCTTATCATACTTGCAGAAAAAAAAATTGTGTTTCGTCCCATTGTCTGTTATTTTATAAGAACAACTTAACAAATCTCTCAACATTGTAACAGTAAAAGTTATTACAACTGTTCTTTGAAGATTGTTAGCCAGGGTCTATGATCACGTATTATGTAATCAATGCAGCTTTGCGTCTGTAAAAAGTTGATTGCCAAGATGCACAGTTCGTTCAGGTTAATAACTGGTGATTCATTATTCTGCAATTACCACTGGAAGTGGCCATTTGACCACTTCACGGGACTTTGAGTTTCGAGTTTTCGAGAGCTGATTTGCATTAAAAAATACTTTGACGATCGAAGTTTTCGAGTTTTCGAAGTTTGGATGTTCGAGGTCTGTTACTACTAATTTATATAGTAATTCAGCCGGGACCGGGTCTTGTGTTTGAGAGATCGAAGTTTTCGAGTTTCCGAAGTTTAAGTTATACATTTGTATATACATACATAGATAATTAACTATTGTACATTTTACAGATGTCATAATAACGGACCATCGACGTAACTGGGCATTAGGAAGACACGGCAAACAAGCGATGATGGCGGAATCTGCCGACGCTCACCGAGCAGTTGACGGAAATTTCACAAACAATTGGAGTGGTCACTCGTGTACCCTGAGCAAAAAGTTTATAAACGATAATTGGTGGCTTGTAGACTTGGTTCAAAACATAGTTGTGCAAGATGTTTATATTTTCACTCGAGCAGAGACTGATGGTATGTATGAGTCACTAACTCACGATTCCTGATCGACCAGTAAGATGAACACTTGATTCGTTAGTTTTAGTCTGGTACTCAAAGGAATCATTGTAAAAGAGCTAGATGAATTCCTGATTCATTAATTTAGTATTAGACTCGCAGAAATCATCACAAAGCAGCTTGATGAGTTATTAATTTGTGAATTTAGTCTTGTACTCACGAATCCTCACAAGAAAGCTAAAGGAGTAAGTAATTTGTGATTTTAGTCTTATACTCACGGAAGTCATTAAAATGTAGCTAAACGAGTAACTAACTCGTGACTTTAGTCTTATACTCACGGAAGTCATTACAATGTAGCTAAACGAGTAACTAACTCGTGATTTTAGTCTTATACTCACGGAAGTCATTACAATGTAGCTAAACGAGTAACTAACTCGTGATTTTAGTCTTATACTTACGGAAATCATTAGAAGGCAGCTAACCTACTAACTAACTCGTTATGTTAGTCTGGGACATACGGGATTTATAAAAAAACAGCTAACTCAGTCTCTAACTCATGAATTCAATCTGGGAGTAAGAAGAATCATCACAAGACAGTTATATGTGTTTGTAATTCTATATTTTAGTTTGATACTCAAGGGAATCCGTACAAAACAGCTAAATGAGTAACTAACTCGTGATTTTAGTCTACTACTGACGGGAATCCTTACAAAGCAGATAAATGAGTTTCTAATTCTTGATTTTAGTCTGGGACTCAGGAATCATTGCAAGACAACTAAACGAGTTCTTGACTTTTGATTTTATTCTGAACCTCGAGGGAATTCTCAAAACAAAAACAAAAGTTAAACGAGTGCCTAATTCTTGGTTTTAGCGTGGGTCTCAATACTTAAGAAAACAACAACAATGGTTATAAAATGTTAAGTTTAATGTTTATCAAGCACCGCGGAACAGGCCCCCAATAATTCTGAATCAAGTTTTACATCGTATTGACTTGAAACTCCGCTTCTGTTAACCCATCCGCCGTGCCTACCATTCTATAAACACTGTTTTCTTATCTTATATGTCTTTATTGTAGCTAAAACACTGGCAATGCGTAGTTTTTATATCGAAGTTTTGAATAAACCTCAGGGAGATATGAAAACAGATTCCTCCGATTTTGTTGGACTGTGTCATCATGAAGAGTCGGAACTACCCAACGGTTTCGGTAAAATGTTTAAATGCCTACAAGATCTACTAGGGCGCTACGTTCGAATCCGCAAAGATTCTCAATTGGAAGACCAATATCTTTCATTATGTGAAGTCGAAGTGTATGGATCGAAACCCAGATACCGAGGTATTATATATAAATAGTTATTTTTTGTAATTTGTGTTTCATGATCTCTCTAACCAATCGAAATCGCACTCCAGCAAAAATGGTGGCGTTGAACTTTCGTGTTTATTTTAGAAAATATGAATAAAACGCTTTTGATTGGGAAAATCATATTTATTGTTACCAGTAAAGGAAAATTTCAATAAATCCGTGATGGATGGTACTTACGAATTATGCAATAATGATACCAGGTGTTCTTAAAACATGGGTATATCCTGTCTGCGCATCTAGTACTATCCTTACGATCACAGAGCTGGCGCAGTTGTTTAAATATTATGGGGAAGGGGAGGGGAAAGGGGTGACCTCGCCTGTGTCAGCCCTATTTAGTTGACACAAAAATTATCAAAACCTGTCTCTAAGGTCATCGGTATTAAGGTTTCGTTTAAATCTTATATACATGTATGTATAAAATAGAAAAATGTCACCGAGGACAACCCTTGATGTGTGACGTCATGAACGTGGCTGCCAATCAGACATAATGATGAGAACGATAATTCGTTCTCGTTAGTTGGTATTTTGACAAATCGAGTTTTAAGAATATTAAAAAAAATCATCTAGAAATATATTATTATTGTTTTTTTAAAAATTATTTACCCCACAATTATAAAACTATAAACTTAAAAATATTAACATAAAATTATATAAACTATTAGTTTTCTGTATTTGGGCTTTAAAATAATATTACAATATGTTTCAGATAACCACAAAACTAACTTTGCGATGGGCATGTTTACCTCACAGTCGAGTACCTACAAACATTACGGGTCATTTTATGCGGTCGATAACAATCTCGATCAGGTAAACTTGTGCACGCACACCAATTTAGGTGACAGGGAACCATGGTGGAACGTGTTCTTGGACGAACTCGTCTACATTGAAGAGGTGGTCATCGTAAACCGCAAATATTATGGTAAGTAATAATGGACGAAACTTTTATTGAGCAGTATACTCAAATAAATAGTGTATGTGTGTTGATTCAGAACTGTATTAATAGTGATCAGGATATAATTTTTTTCTGTATTTGTTTGTACTGACAAATTATATATTTTTTGTCTTTTAAAACGTTTTGTTTTGTTTTATTCCTTCGTCATATAAATTAAAATATAATTTGGGAAACAGAACGATATCTGTTTAAGACAGGTGGATGCTTAATATATATGATGTCATAATGTATCAATAAAAAGGTAACTAGTTGTGACATAATTCGTTTCGTAAAACTGGTATCTAATAAAAACTTGTATAGTATTCTATAAACATTTTTTTCTACATCACTTATTATCATTAATTATTATTATTTATGTATTAATTAATTAATTATTATTATTATTATCATCAATATCATCATCATGATAATAATAATCATAATAATTATTAATATTAATATTATTATTATTTTGTAGGTGACCGACTTCGTGTTTTCTCTATTAGTATATTCAATAAGCATGCTGGTTCTATTGATTATGCGTCACAATGTTATGGACAGCGTGATCCGTTAAAGAACGGAGACATTAAAACATTTCGCTGTCACAAGGATTTGCTCGGTATGGGTGTGCAAATCAAGAAATACGGGAGTGATATTCTGACGCTGTGCGAAGTAAAAGTTCATGGATACAAAGAAGGTATCTTAGTCTAATTCTGACTTACGTTCCTTCATAAATGAGACCCTTGATCAAATGAAGAAGTGCCAGTAACACACGTCGCGGCCATTTTGACAATATAAGGATTTTGTGATGGGTTACCGGGTTGAGCGGGACGTAGCTCAAATGGTAGCGTGTCTGCCTGTGAATCGGTCGGTCGTCGGATCGATCCTTCTCAGTGGACTTCAGTTTGGACTATTTTCCATCCCAACCAGTGATCCACAACTGGTTTATCAAAGGCTGTGGTATGTGCTGTCCTGTCTATGGGACGATAAATATAAAAGACCCCTTGCTGCTTATCGGAAAGAGTAGCCAATGTGGCGGCAGCGGGTTTCCCCTAAATACATATGTCAGAATGATCATATGATTGACGTCCAGCAGCCGCTGATAAGATAAAAAATACTTTGAATAATAAAGCGGCGGGTTTGCATAAAATAAATAATTTAAAAATTAAACAAACTATTGATTGTATGATTCCTATATAGTCAAACTTTTTAATTTAGTATTTTAAATTGGTATCTTTCCCGACTCATGGCTAGTTGGTATAATCAAACCAATTTATAAAGGTGGTGATAAAAATAACCCAGAAAATTACAGACCGATTATATTACTTTGTTGTCTTGGAAAACTATTTACAGCTGTGTTAAATAATATATTAAAGTTGTATCTCGAAGACAGTGATATACTATCTGAAGTCCAGGCCGTATTTAGGGAAGGTTATTCAACAAATGACCATTTATTCACACCATCTGGGTTAATTGGATTAATGAAAGCAAGGAAGAAAAAACTTTTTTGTACATTTATAGATTTCAGTAAAGCATTTGATTCAGTATGGAGAATTGGACTTTGGGGTAAATTAATTCAAAATGGTATAAATGGTAAATGCGTTCAAGTAATCTATAATATGTATCAGAATATTAAATCCTGTGTTAGTGTACATAACTCATTAGCAGATTATTTTCTCTGTTGTGTTAGACAAGGCGAAATTGTATCTCCCTTACTATTTTGCTTGTTCCTTAACGTTATTGAAGATATATTTAAAAAGAATGATTGCCGTGGCATAGACATAGAGGAATTGTTCTGTGATTCACTAATTCATACGTTTGTTGTCCTTTTTCTTTTACTCTATTCCGATGACACGGTACTTCTTGCACAAAATTACCAAGATATGCAAAACCTACTAAATGTTTTTGACTCTTACTGCACGAAATGGAAATTAACAGTTAACTGTAAAAAGACGAAAGTTTTAATTTTTAATGGCAGCAAGAAAAATTACAAAAAATAATTTACCTTGGAAAATCAAAGCTGGATAATGTGGAATATTACAAATATCTTGGTAATTTTCATAAATCGAATAGATATACTAAGGCTAGAAACATGTTATATATACAAGCACAAAATGCTATGTATTTTGCTCTACGCCAAGGCAGGCACCATAATATGTCTATCCAGTTCCAGTTAAATATATTTGATGTTATGGTTTTTACCCATTCTTTTATGTGGTAGCGAAATTTGGGGATTCGAAATTTTTTCAATTAATCACAAATTATGTAACCAGTTTTTAAAAATGTTATTGGCTGTTATTGTATATTATATGGAGAACTTGGACGTTATCCGGTCAGCATTACTGTGAAGTTAAGAATGATCAGTTATTGGTATCGATTAATCACTGGGAAACAGTCCAAGTTATCATTACTAGTGTACAAATTATTATTGAATGATGTTGAAAATAGAGTGTTTAATCACAAATGGATTGTCTACGTTAAGTCAATTTTTGACGATGTTGGTTGTACATACATATGATTATCACAGAATAAAGATATTTCTAGTGCTTCTATATTAAAAACCTATATTTCTACAAGTCTTACTGGTCTGTATTTATAAATATGGTACACTTACATTGATAACTCATCCAAAGCGTCAAATTATAAATTATTCAAGAATAGTGTTGTATCTGAGACATATCTCACACTCACACACCAAAAATACTTGTGTTCATTATTACGTTTTAGACTGTTTTAAACAGGCAGAGCGGAAAATATACAATTAGTAATTTACAAAACAGAATATATCCGTTGTATAATAGTTATGACATCGGTGATGAGTTCCACTATATATTTACATGTACATTTTTTAAGAATGAAAGAATTCGTTATCTATCGCTTTACTATCAGTCTAAACCAAATACATATAAATTTTATAAATTATTTAATTCTGAGAAAGCCAGTGTCCTTAGAAAACGTTCTATATTTTGTTGTTTAATTATGAAAACTTTTAAAACCTCTGACTAATATTCTGTATATTGTTTATAATTATGTATGTTTTTGTATATCCACCATCTTGTTGTAATATTTATATTCAATGTATGTTTATAATTTGATGTATATACATATATCCCCACATGCCGTAGATTACGGTATGGGTGTAAATAAAGTTCAGTTCAGTTATCTCAATGAATTTTTTTTTAAATATAAAATATCATATTTAACATAAAATATTATATTTAACATAAAATATAATATTTAAGTTTTCCGTTTCTTTAATTTTATGAAAATAGGTTTATAGTGGTTATAAAAAACATTGATAAACATACATTATCACATTATCGCGAAAAATATATTTTTAATGTAAACTATTGACGCAGTATTGTCTCTTTTTTCTCTCCATTTTCATGAAAACTAGACTGATTGGCTGTAAAAACTAATAAAGAAAACAAAGTGATAATGATTATCAGAAACATGCATAAACATAGATTATATTATCATCAAATAATTTGTAATATAAAATAATTGCATGCTCTTGTCGGTTTCATATTTTTCGAATAATAATAATAAATATGAACTTACTTTAATCTAGCCATAGAATTTATTTCTAATAGTTTTAATATTTTTTTTATATATAATCTAATCAACATAATTATGTTTGTTAAAATAATATTATTATTATATTAAGGACGATGCAAGATTATTGTGTGTTTCATTATTTTCTGTCCTCGTAAAAGACGCATCTTTAGGAGAAATTTAAAAAACAAAATACTTCAACAACATTAACGCATGACTCAAAAGTCCAATAAATTATTTTTCATTATTTATTTACTTTAGTTTTTCTGCTTCTAAACTCAAGGGCGGAGAGCAATGAAAGTGGGGAAATACATTAGTTAGAGAGTGACCTAGATTTTAATTGCACTATTTTATACGAAAGGTTTGATGTTGTATTTTTTGTAACAGTAGTTAGAAACCAAACAAAACCTATTTCTTAAGTGTCACATTCCTGGCGTAAAGAAGAGGTGTATGTACCTACCCCCACCTCCGAAAACGCCGAAAATAACTTTCCTTTACATTTTGGAGCACAAACTTAAAATTCATCCCGGTGATATAACTTTAAATAGTGATTACAAAAATCTAACTCAAGAAACTAAATTGCTTGGTCATATCACTTAAGGACCATCCATTTAAGGGTGTTTGTTTGTTGTTTTTTTGTTTTGTTTTTCTATTATATCGACTTTAGTAGAACACATTGATTTATTAATCATCGACTATTGGATGTCAAACATTATTTAATTTTGACACATAGTCAAGTGTGAGCCAACCTCCAACTGGTTTTGAACCACTGTCTTCAGCTTGAGAATCCAGTGTTCTACCACTGGACCACAGACCAAAATAATTTTCTGACGCCCATGGATTCTTAAATATTATTATACAATAACACATAATTCTTTGCGGCTTGCATCTCTGAGTTGCAGTCAGGGAGTCACATGTTCATGGCTAATTGGAATAATTATCAAAATATTGGTCAACCTGTTTAATTAATCTTATTAATAGTTTGCAACTTTGTTTCGGTTCTTTTGGCACACAGATGGAAGCAATCGGGACTTGCGAGGACCTGTTTTCACAACTTCACTGTTTTCTTCGTTCCTTGTTTATTTTAGTTAATGCTGATCCAGTCCGACCGAGTTTCTCATTTTCTTCTACAGATGTGGATGCCGACGTTTGCACATTGTGAGGATTTTGCGTAATATAGTTGCTCAAAGATAAAGGCAGGTGGCGGTAGTACTATACCAGCTGACGTTTAATGTGATTGAAGTTAATTTATATCTGACAGTTTTCTACTACAAGTTGAAATAAGTGTTAATTAGCTGCTATAGTCATGACATCAGAGGTGCCATATTTCCCCGCGTAGATCTAGGCGGGAACCCCAGAACCCCCTAAATTGTGCGGATTAAATAACATTTTTTTAAAGACATTTTAACTGAACCATGGGATAGGGAATTCCATGTCGATCGATTTTTTTTTTTCACATTTAAAAATGTCAAATTTCTATATCGAAACACCTCGTGGGGCGAAATAAATTGGCACGAAATGTTTTTGTAGTTACAAAAATATTCAGAAGCTTTTAAAAAATGGCTAACGGGGGAATACTCGAAATATATACGTCACATCTTCAACGGAAAAAAAACTCGTTATTTTTATCGATTTATTTGTCCGTGAGCATAATTCATTATTATTTTTAAAATATTGATAATAAGCGAGATGCGGTGATTATGTAAATAGTTGAATGAAGTATTTCTATGGACAAATCAAATGATTATATTTGAAATTAATTATTTGTTTGGAAATTATTTATGTCAATGGTCTGTGGGAGTATGCGTTTAACTCCCAGTGTTACAATTAAGTTTATAAATTTACAGCTGCGTTTGGGGACAGTGTTCACCAAGTGACACTGATGACGCTTATAACTTAATGCACGTGATGTCTCTCTTTCACATCGTTTCAGTCTCAAAACTAATATCATTTCAGGTCAATATGAGCAACTTAAGCCTTCAGTTTGTCATTTAGTGGGTTAGTAAAACCAGTAGGCTTTTGAAAACTACAGAAGTGGGCCAAAACCGTTGGTCTGTAAGCATCATTGATCACAAAGTAATTACTAACAACAATGCCGAGAAAGAATATGATTTAAAAAGAAATAACGCACGGCAATAGACACAGCATCGAGCACCTGTTTGTGCTGTCAGTTTCAATCTAGCACGCCAGTTTGAAGAAATAAACGCAGTTGTCACAAACACGATAGTATCTGATCATCTTGTGTTCATTTCTTAGTAGTGTCACTGGAAGCACCGACGCGGGTTATTTTCCGACATCCTATCCCCTGGGAAACGCGATATATACATGCCTATGCATACAGCTAATTGAGACAATTTGTCTAAATATTTATCGTCTTCTTTAATTAATCTAATAACGTGGAAAGTTGATTTCAATGCGCGCACTGGGTTGTCAGTTTGCTAAGACATGTCGATTGCGCAATTAAATCTACATGAAGCACGTGTTATGGTTTTCTAAAAGCGTTCACATGGATTAATTTAATGGTAGAGGGCCGATTTAGGTACATTGGATCATAGGATTAAATCCGATCTTTTGACTTAATAATCATGTTGTAGATCGTTGATCAATTATCGATTATTAATCCATTGTAGTGATGTCACACTATTGTGTTAGCTGTTGATTATTTTTCACACTTGGGAGAACATTATTTTTCACGAATCTACACTTGGGAGACCAATGAACGCAGAAAATGCACGTGCAGCACGTGCTGAACGCTATGGTAAGGAGAGAGTTCCGCATTTTCCTCAGTCATGAATATTAATTAATGAAGTTTGTCGTTCATCAATCTAAAGAGGGATAAAGAGGGATAAAGAAAAAAGAAGCTTCATTTTTTCAGATACTATCTTCTAAATTCAGTTACATTGCTCTCACACACCCATTACATCGTTCATTCACACTGTACATTTACTTACCTGGGTTTGAACCCACAGCCTCCTGACTTATTAAATCTGCCAGCTCAACCAACCATTTATCCATCTTGACCAATCGATTTATTACAGGTGAACGAACATTTTAGGTATAAAAAGCAACGTAATCATCGCGACATAAATATGTATTTTACATTGCACGTGCAATTCTGTTTTTGAGACCTGACTGTGTTATGTCGTATTTTATTTATTATCTTCTCAAAATTCATAAGAGTTTTAACCAAAGTGGAAATGACAAACTATACGTAATAAAAATATATTTCGTACAGAACATTAATTTAGTGAGTGATGGATTAAGTAGGAGATTTTGTTTGTTTGTTAATTTAACGACCCCCCAGCACAAAAAATAAACATCGGCTATTGGGAGTCATACATTGGTGGAATAAAAATCAGTGTAAAAGGCTGATTTATATTATTCAATATATACAATATCTCTATGATAAAAGTTCACAATAATAAATAAAACAATGGTGATTAAGTAGGAGAATGCACTCGAAAGTTTAGATTCGTGAATAATAATTCACTCACTCCTACGGGGCTGGTGAATTATTTTTCACGAATCCACATTTCCTCGTACATTCTCAATTACATAATCAATTCAACGTAAAGTTTTACAGAATTTTCATCCAAAATAAGTGCTGGTTAACTTATCTTTTATAAATATCACTTTTGGAAGAAATAAATATATATATATATATAACTTTCTTTATCTGCTTACAGATCATGCACGGAGCCAGGATTTCTGATATGGGATAGTCCAAATGTGATGGGTAATGGTTAATTTTCACGTCATCCCACTTGTAAAATATTTTTTTTTAAAGAAAAGGGGGGGGATCCTGTCACCCCCGGATCCGCTACTGCAGATTTCTTATTAATCAGTGCAAGAGGACAATGTAACTAAAAGGGAAATACATGTAACGCTGTAGAGTTCTTAAGTTTAATCGATTATTCAATTTGTAATCGATTAATTGGTCAAATAGGTGAAGCAAGCAATGCTTGACCAAAAAAAACTGGTTAATTGGAACCTCGCCTCATTTGCCGTTCAACCCCGTGATTCATAACTTGAATATATTATTATTTAAAGAGGTACTGTCGTAGCTGCATAAGAAGGCAATCCTCAAAAATATGTGTTGAAAAGCATTGCATTTAAAAGACTATGGTCTTAAGTGTAATTACACACGTACATAAACACACACACATATAAAAGCACACACACACATAAAGGCACACACACAAATAAACACATTATTCTTATTTTTTATTATTTTTTACATTATTTATATTTCTTTACATCTTCCTTTTTCACTTCAAATGGCATGAAATAATTTGGACCAACTCTAAACCAGGGATAGCAAAACGTCGACCCCACCCTGATTACGACGTCTATGATCAATGATTATGCAATAAATTAAGTGTTTTTTTTGTAAATCCTGTTGGGTTTATTTCCTGTATATATTGCTGCTGCTACAGTTGATTGGCATGTACCAATATATACTGTGTATAGACATAAGTCCAAACCACATGACGTCATGGTCAGTTTCAGAATGAATGATCGTCAACACGTGTTTTTGATCAGACATTTTTTTTTTCTTTGTAGTAATGTCAACAGTCTTGATAGCTGTCTAAACACCCAGTGTATTAAAACAAAATGTTACAAGTGAATAATAACAGCGCTGGGATAATAGTGAATCAGAGAGTAATAATTAAACAAGGAAAACACTCCATAGGAGGTTCACGACTACTGAATAACAAAGCGGAATTTGTTGTTTAAGTAACAGTATTCCGGAATATGCACGTGGACTCACGCGGGTTTGGCACGAGATTATACCCGCCAACAGCAGTAGTGACATGCTGTTCATGTTGTATTTTCTTTCGTGTCATGCTCAGTGTTCGGATACTCTCTCCCTTGGGAAGTAATTGTCACATTAATAAACAGATTACTAGTTTTTAAATAGAATATTTACATATATCTAAAAACACAGTGATTTTAAAATATAATGTATTATTTTATTTTTAATCTTTGGACATTGTGACATTAATTTTGGAAAATGTTCTTGCAAGATGTTAATAGAAGTGTTTTTCCTTTAAACAAAAGTTCGCAAGCGAACTTCAGTTTAATACATAGGTGTATCCAGAGTGGGGACTAGGGTGTCGGGAATCCATTTTGACCAGTATCATTTTTTTTCAAATTCCTATGTTCGCCGCTATAAAGAGTATCAACATCTGTATTCAATTCCTGCAATTAAGAAAATGTCCATAGCAAAATAAATGCATTGGAGATATAGTGTCCACGGTATTTTCCACGGCAATTTTAGTGTAAAAAAAGTGCCGCATAGCCGATTGCCGCGGGCAGTTTCAAGGGTTGGGTATTGTGTTATAACACGGGATTAAAAACGCAAGAGTTCATAAGTCAGGTTATGTTACGTTTTAAAAACCGGCCTCCGTGGCGCAGTGGTTAAGCTATCGGACTCGAGGCTGGTAGTACTGAGATCAAATCTCAGACAAGGGATTTTTAATCTCGGTATCGGCTCCAACCCTGAGTGAGTGCTCCGCAAGGCTCAGTGGGTAGGTGTATACCACTTACACCTACCAGTGGTCCACAACTGGTTTAACAA
>JAULBS010139528.1:0-12813 GCA_032355785.1 Symmetromphalus regularis | reverse complement strand
TTTACTTAATGACGGGGATACTTATTTTTTGATACCGAAATGTTCGGTATTTTGAGATTTTCTCGGTACGGTAAATCAGTATTGACACGATATCGATAGTGAACGGTATACTAGCATACAGAATACGGCCCAGCTCAAAGGTATGACATACAAAAGAAATCAACAACATACACGGTGTCCATAAAGTCTCTTTACAATTTAAAAAATGTATTACAAAGGCTACAGTGAACATACTTAGGAAGTTGTTAAAACATTTAATTAATATTATAATAAAAATTATAAAACCATCTACCGTATACGCAAATATTTTTGCGGCTAAAAATATTCTATCAAACTTTCATTTTATACTTTTGTGCCTTCCCCAAAAATAAAAAGAACAACATTTACCAAACTCTTTTCAGTTAGTTTCATTTATACACTTAGACATTCTTAGCATACTATACACGTGTTATACTTATTTCCAATAAGACATGTTATCGATTGAACACAAGCACATGATACAAAGACAAATAGTCTTTATTGATAATACCCACAAGTTTCCATTCAGATTAACTAAGAATATAATTCACTATTATTCGTGAATAATCACATATAATTTTTGTAAAAACAAACAAATTGTGATGTACGAGATAATAATTTGTTGAATATATTACTTTATGGTGTTCACAGCCAAACAGGAAATAAGTTTGCGCATTATTAAAATTGTGGCGATTTTCGCGGTATATTTTATTTGCAAACATTTTTGTATATATGGTAACCTGCAAACCTGCTGATTGTTTTACTGAAGGCTGCAACTGAAAATATTAATAATGCAATAGGGGCTACATATAAGTCTTTGACAAACATTTCACATATCATTAATAAACAGCAGAAAAACAAAATTTAATTTCAGACATAAAGTCCATAGCACAATAACACAGAGCTTCAGCTAATGGGGTGGGGTAGAGTGTTAAGAGAACTGCTCCAATCAAACATTGTCCTAATCATTTTTAAACATTTACCAATGTAAACCGTTATGCATTTGATTACATGAAATCAAAGAAAACAACAAACACATATGACAACTTAATGATAAGAACATGTTTAATTTGCTATTGGACTGATTAAATACAAACTCCATCAGTATGTAAATTAATAACAATAATAAGGGAAAACATTTCACCTGATCCCTTCCATAATGTGAAGAAATCTGGTCTGTTCCATAATATGAAGAAACCTAAAACAAAAAATTTTGTTATGCACAAAATATAATGCCATCTAAACTTAATATAAAAAGTTGTTTGGTAAGATTATTGTTAAAGCAAATTTAGCAAAGATGGACTAAATATAATGAACAAAGTGTGAACTGAAGGTTTGAAAGCTGATTGTTCAACCATGCTAAAACTTTTCATCAAGTCTTTCCAAAATATTTTCTGAAACTATGATGGAAAACAAATGCTAATGCAAATACATTTTTCTGCCAATTTCATGTCAGCAAAAAAACAAGGCTGCATGTATTTGCCACTTCTAAAGAGAAATGGTATAGATTTCAATAATGACAGTTGTAATTAAGTTTACATAACAGAACATTCTTTCAAGAAAAGCTGTAACAAAATTTGATTATCAGTTTATTTACTTAAAACGTCTGTATATTTACTTGCACATATTTCATTTACAATAAAGAATTTCATTGTGTTCATCTAATGATAAGTTTATTCACAATAAAAGCTTTGACCTTATAAGTCAGTACTTTCCAATTATGTCAGTAAAACTAATCCTCTGATAAGATAATAATTTTACTCACTTCCTTGTATGTAGAGCCTGTTTCACCTTGTTTAGGACTTGAACAACACTTAAATAAAAATAGCAGTTGTAAAAAATGTAAATAGAATGTGCCTTGAATATCATGTGCATAAATGGAAGAAAGCATTAAACATGTTGGGAAGGAAGGAAGGAAGGAAGGAAGGAGTGGTACTTGGGCACCTGGAAATTAATTAAGCACCACCCAGATTTTGGAAAGTAGCTTATATTTCACAACAAAATTTGACTATTTAATTGACCAATCCCATGTAAATTGCAATTTTTTTGGTGAAGAGTTAAGACATAATTAAGACATGAAAGTTAAGACATAATTTTATCCTACTTTAATGTGTAATGTTACAAGGGAAATCAAATGTGTCAATTTGGGTGGAAATGGAGGTAAAATAACTATGGAACTGGCACTAGTTTGAAATGATTTGCAGAAGTGTTCTATGGCTGTCATGCTCTAACAAGGTTCAGAGTGTCAGAAAATCTTCAACACTTCAATATCTGGTGTAACCCCCACTGACACGGACGACCGCTTCAAAAAATCTCATGCCCTGGACTAGATATTGGATCTGACGTAGTCGGATTGCCCACCTTTCCTGTTGCAATGCTGCAGAAAATCTGCTAAATTTTGGACAGGAGGATGTCTATGATGACTCATTGACCCAGTATGTCCCACATGTTCTCCACTGGATTGAGGATTAGGCTTTGAGCCAACCAAGGAATGGTAGTTATTGCATTTCACTGTAAGAAATCCATTAATGCACGTGCTCGATGGTGTCTAGGATTATCGTCCATAAACACTGGTCTCATGGCAAGAGCATGGTTATCAAAGTGACAGATAACAATGGTTTCCAGGATGTCCCTCTAATATCTTGGCCTATTAAGATTGCCTTGAACAGTGATCAGATCCAACTTGTAACCATGTGCAATGCATTACTTCACCTTCACAGAACCACTGCCAAACAAAATGGTTTCCTGGATGTTATTGGTGATATAGGCAGCATTTGGTTGCCTCCAGACACATGTTCTTCCATCAGTGATATGCAGAAGAAAGTGGCTATCATTGGATCAATGAATGTTTCTCCAGTATGCAAGATTCCGTCTGTGGCATATCTGAAACCATGCTAAAAGTGCTGTTTTGTGTTCTGGTGTCAGAATCGAATGTTTGACAGGCTTCCATGGTTTGGTACCCCGTGGTCTTCAGTTGATTCCTTATGGTCCTCATTTACATGGTCCTGTCGGGAATTCAGTTATCTTTCAAGATCTTGCTACTGGAAAAAGGGTAACGTTGAACAAGTCTTCTTGTGGATATGTTTTACAAGGTGGTCCTGGATGGTTCCTGTCCTTAACATTATTGGTTTATAGGTGTTTTAGTATGTGTTGACTAATTACAGTATGATTCTGACCTAACTGACACACAATTTCTCTGCATGACAATCCTGTATTATTCATTCCAATAATCTGTCACATAGTGGCAATGGACACTGTTAGGCAAACTGTTAAGATGCTTATTGACCACAAAAGGAAAATTATTTTCTGAAAACAAGTATAAAACTTAATAGAACAAAAACTAGGTTTTCCTACATGTATTGGTAGTTTTCTGCACGTGTTATTTGTGAGGGTTCGTGACTGCAGAGGACAACGAAATGACTGTATGGAGTGTGGGAAGAACATGATTTTAACAGTATTAATACTGCCTGGCTACCACACATAATAATAATTTGGTGACAATATAAATTAGGTGGTGCTTAATTAATTTCCAGTTGTATATATTAATAATTTGTTAAATTTAAAGAAACAAAAATTATTTAATTTTCTTTTCATACTTTGTAATTCTTCTATAAAAAAAGAAAAATGAAAAAAAGGAGCATACATTTTTTATTCAGTGGTGCAGGTTTAAAACTTACACCATTATAAGCCAGGGAATATTTAGTCAGGGATAGTAAAATTTTCAAGTGGATTTAAAAACAATTTTAGTATTCCTGGTTATTTCCCAATGTTAGCTTGATTACTGATGAATTATCTTTGTTGTTGGTAGCTTCAACTTACTATCATCTAACAATGCCTTTACTACAAGTATACTCAGTGGCAAAATCTGGTAAACTAAAATCTACAAGTTGCCTCTTAGTCAGCAGTCAAAGATTTAAATTACAAAAGTATTAAAAGGTTTGTGATCTTCATTATTTTTGCATGTAGGAATCATGCCACACATACCTTTTGTATTGTATGCTAAAAACTGATGAAAATGCAGACATACAAGCTATATCATATGGATTTAACAGATACTGTATGTACATCCCTTTTGATATATTTGGCACAAATATAGGGCCATTTGTAAAACTGTAAATGCCTAACATGCAGTTTGCACCACCTTCAGGTTCACATTTTTTAATCATCTTCTTTCAAATTCCTCTATCTCCCCTCCACATTTTGTTAAAAAAAATATCTACAGATGAAAGCTAAAATAATCAGTAGTGGCATAAACATAATTTCTGGTAATTTGTTAATTTAATAATATAATTTCTTTTCACTTACAGAACATGGTTTTTTTTCTTCAGAAATTATACTTTCTTGAGAAGGATATTCATAACCTGTGTCTGAATTACTGTCTTGTGATTCGGATTCAGAATATTCTTCCTATAAAAGCCAAACATGTAAATCAAAAACACAATATTGCTGTGCAATGAATATTTTAATCTACACCTTATCAAGTGACATAAGGGGGTATGAAAAATTAAATATAATTCAGTCTCACCTATGATGGAACATGTACCTTCCTTCTCTTTTTCAAACATATAGAAAAAAGAATTCCCACCCCTATCCTGTTTCCCACCCCCATCCTCTATTTCAATCAATAATTCATTTCAGGATGTAATAGGATAGAAAGGGACTGTTTTAAAAATGTAACAAGATATCAAATGTCTTAACAGTTTTAGAAAAAATATTTTGAATATTAAATGTTACATGAACAAACATATTAAAAAAGGTCATTTATGTAAAATTTCATGCTGGTATAACTAATGAAAATTTTATTAGTGTTTTTCACTCTGCTAATATTGCTGTTAAAAGTGCAGTCTCAGCTAACACTTTAAAAATGCTGGTTTTTAGGTGATAATCACTAATTAAAGTTGCATTTCTGAATTGAATTTCATATATACATTGTAATTGAAAGCCATTTTTGGAGAGATGCACCTATCCTTAACAATAGAAATGTGACACTTAAGAAATGGGTTTTCTTTGTTTCCTAATGCTGACAAAAATATATCATTAAATCTTTTATCAGGCACTAATCTAGCCGGCGAAATGGGGCTTTATTTCGCCGAATGTTTGCTCAAGTCACTCAATTGTTAACAGTAGTGAGAAGTGGGAGTCGCCATAATATTTTGCTCGAAGTAAAGTGAAAAACAAATCCCAATAACTAACGTCTGACAATGACACCGATTTATGATGCCAATACAAACAAAAAACAAAAACTAATTAGCCTTTACACACAAACAAGTAACAAATATCGTCTGACAAATGTTTATTGTCCCCTGTCAATGACCGGCTATTTCTGTTAATGCGGAACAGACCGTGTCGAGCTTTGTTCAGTTGCATAATATGAACAAGAATTCCAATTACTAGTACTTTGCTAGAGATGCATTTAAAAACGTGTCGCCTGTTGATTCAGTGCTAGTGTTTAAAGCCGTTGGAGATTGGTCTGCATGCATGCTTTTAATTTAGTTTTGCTAAAATACAGACACTGCAACATGGTCATGTGGTCTACTGATTAATTTTCAATAGTTTCTAAGACAATGGTTTTGACTGGTTGATTGCTATAATCTATTGGCATTTCCTTTGGAAACCAGATGTCCTTGCAGTAAATAATTGTGTTGTGATTCTTGCAACTTCAAAGATAACGCGGTTTCGATTCACTTCATGGTCTTGTTGTCAGAAGTACATATAGATATTTTCAATGGCATATCTATTCAAATAATATGTTTGTTTATTCTATATATTGGATTATTAAATTTTAATTAAAAACAATTGTCTGGTGATTGTGGAAAACATAACAAGAACATGTTTTTGATTCTGTGCGCAAAACAGGTAGACCGTTACAAAACAGAGATAGAGGATAGGGCTCAGAGATTTCCTCAACAAATAATTTTATATTTTTTTATTTTTATTTTAATAAATTTTTAACTCTCCCCTGAAAAAAGTGTCATGGACATAGGCCTACATAAGAAAAACAAAACAAACAATACATTAATCTAATACATTTTGTTTTTGTTCGGTTCACTTCTCCCATTTTTATCAAACTTCTCCCATTTTTATCAAACTTCTCCCATTTCTTATGGGAAAGGAGAAGTCACTTCTCCCACTTTTTCTATCCTAGATTAGTGCCTGCTAGAGCACATTGAACTATCAATCATCGGCTACTGGATGTCAAAAAATTGGCAATTTAGACACATAGTCAAGTGTAAGCCAGCCTCCTACAGGTTTTCAACCAGTCTTCAGCTTGAGAGTCTCATGTCCTACCAGTGGACCACTGATGCTCACTACACCTGAATGCACAAAATTCAATAAATATTATAAAATAAATGACCAGATTGACAAATAATATTACTGACACAGAGCACTACATGTATTCACAACAGTGAATGTAAAAAAACATTCTTTGTAGGACATGGTGGCAAATGCTTGCATAGCAGTCATAAAATTTGACCGTTATATCCAGCTATGGTTCAACTTCAAGCACACTGTTCTAGTCATTTAACGTACTTGCTTAGTACAAAAAAAGAGGGTTGGTTGTTGAATGACCCCCCCAACATGTTGTTTATTCAGCAGTTATTAGGTGTAAGACATATGGTATTTTGTGACAAACCGTAACCCACTACGACCACATAGGTTACTTTTCTCAATTAGCAACAAGGGATCTTTTACATGTGCTTTCTTACAGACAAGACAACACATACCACAGTCTTTGATAAACCAGCTGTGGACCACTGGTACATGTAGGTGCACTTGCTCAGGATTGGAGCCGGTATCAAGATAACAAAATCCAAAGCTGGAACTGAAATTTGATCACAGTACATACATGTACGAGCCTTGAATCCAATAACAGAGACTGCAAGTATTTAAGTTTTTAATAAAATATAAGCGACTATCAAGTACTGGTATTTTAATGTCCATTTGTTTTGTTTGAAGGTCCAAACAAATATTCACTACAGTTAGAAATAAATGCATCATATTATTAATGCAAATAACATGGACGCAAGATCAACAGTATATATACAAATCAATGATATTAAAAATAAATGTATATGTACAATATAATGACACCAAACAAACAACTAACACCATGCTTAAAAAACACAAAAAACATTCTGTATATCACTAATAAAAAACAAATTTATCATAAAAATTAGTTTATTTTTAAACTTAATAATAATAATAATCCTACATGATTATAGCAATCACTAAACTCCCTAACTTGCTTCAAAATTACACATAGCACATGAGCAAGTTCAAAGAGTCATCTATAGATATATTGTAGTAGTTCATGTGTGTAGTTAATGAGCGCCATCCACAAACAACAAGCCATTCATACAGCCGGATTCAGAATTAATTATCAGATCCACTGCTCATCAAATTAGTTCTTAATCCAGCTAACAATCACAATATGGCTGGCCAGTGCTACTATGTCAAAATAACAGAAAGACCTTGTCCTTGCAAAGACCATCAAAATAAATTAGTGTTTGTTGAAATGCCATACAGAAAAACAACAACTGCTTTCCTGAGGGAATCTCATTTCTTCTTTGATGTCCATATTGATGAAACAGTAAAAATAGCCACATGTTTCACATGTGAATTGGAGACATAATTATGTTTCACTTTCATACATTTAACAGAACACATTTAACATATGTTTAACATATATTCATGAGTATTTATAGTGTTTGTTTCACTAGTAATCAACAAGGTGTTTTTAGCAAATGTTCTTAACAAGAACAAAATAGTTGTCTAAAGTAAATAGAAAAAGTGGCCTCTGTAGGATTTTAGGTGTACTTGATTCAGAAATGTATAATGGATATTTAAAACATCAAATTAAATACACCTTCCTTAGCAATCAAGATGGTGTCCAGAGCAACAGTGAAACTTTTAATTATCTACAGAAGCCCTTTCCATGGTATTGTGTATGTCATTAAGACCATATGATTAACATATGTTTAACATTTATGTGAAAAACACTTTTATCATATGTTTAACATAGTTTTTTTAAATGTACATTATACATACATCCGCCTATTTACATGAAAAAATTATTCACGTTAAACATATGTGGCTATTTTTGCTGTGAATAGACCACCACTTGGAATATGTGAAATCAGAAACATGGTAATACCATATGAACATTGATGACTATATTTTAGTAAGGAGAACAAATTGAACAACTAAAGGTGTTATTTACAGTAAGCGCTAGTACTTATATTTAGGTGAGGCCAGGAGTCCAGTTGTGCTAAAACAACCACTGCTATTAATAAATGCTGTGGAGAAATAGTGTCCACAGCAATTTTAGCATGTGAAGTATACTTTATTTTTAATAATAATTTAAAAAAAAGCCTTGAAAAAAAACATTAGTTTACGGGAAAAAAGTGACACAGAGAATGAAAAACTCTGCAGCAATCTCCACATCATAGCTGATTGTGGCAGACAATTTCAAGGGTTATAGAACACCACTTGGAATATGTAAAATCACAAACATGGTAATGCCATTAGAACATTGAAGACTATATTTTAGTGAAGAGAACTGAATTAACAACTAAAGGTGTTATTTACAGTTAGTTCTAGTACTTATCTTTAGGTGAGCAAAGGAGTCAAGTCTACCTAAAATGATATCAAACTTTTACACCTCTTCACATTCCGATAATGATACAATGGCTCTCAGCTACCATCACTAAATCCTTTTACTGTGGCACTTCAACAATAAAAACAAAATGGTGTCTTGGTTGTTTTTTTGTTTAACGATACCATTAGAGCACATTTATTTATTAATCATCAGCTGTTGGATGTCAAACATTTGGTAATTTTGACACATAGTCAAGTGTGAACTAAGGTCTTCAGTTTGACAGTCCAGTGTCTTACCACTGGACCACTGACCAATGAGTCTCCGTATATCAAGAAATGCTGTCACAAACCAAATTTTAGGACAGCTTTTACAATAATATCACTCATTGCCAGTGTCAGAGAATGTATGTTCCTCCCAGAACTACCGTAATATTCGTTCCCCCTAGGAATAAAAATCACTTCTTTGGTTATCGAGATTTTGACAATTATTCAAAATACTGCAAAATGGTGGCCATTTTTAAAGATGGCCGCCCGACAACAGGTATAAAAAAAGACTCCCAGGCTAATTTTCATCACAGGGATGTCCGTAATGAATTTCAATCATAAAAAAAGGTCCCCTCGAAAAACGCACGGGGGTGGGTAACATATAACAATTTGAAGGAGGAATTGCTAAAGGTATACACTTGAGTAAAATTATGAAAATGTTGAATCATCTCCACAAAAAAGTGAATCATTATGAAATATTTTAGTGTACATACTGTACATCATTACATGTACATAGATATTTTACTTTATGATTCCTTGATCAAAGAGATAGTTGTGGACAATTTGGAAATGTGTGATATTTGTATTTAACCCAAGAACACACTCTTTGTTAGGTGTAACTGTATATATGTAGATATAGGAATGTTGTTTTATGATAAATTATTGAAATAATTGTGCAGTGAACATTGAATCAGAAATGTTGGATTAATCAATGAGGTGTAAGACAGCGGTGTCTGTGGTGTAAACTGTTTGCTTGTTTTTTTATCTGGGCAGTGTGTGAATTTGGTAATTCTGTGATGAAAGGGATAGTTGATGATTTGGAAATACGTGACATAATTAGCTTAAAAACACACCCTTTGACAGTCAGTGGTCAATGTCGTTTTATTCTGATTTAATCATTGGGAGTATAAAGTATTAAACAGTGAGCATATTTGTCAGTGTACATATATAATCCTATCACTGTGTAACTATTTCTAGCTTGAGGATGTTAAACTTGTCAAAATATCGTGGGGAAACAAATATTCATGGGGGGGTGGAAAAAATATTAGGGGGAACAAATATTCTGTTACACCAGCATAATTGTTTAAGGTTTCTTTTATAAGTCTAATGGTCTTTTCAACTATTTATCTATACAACACAGCAGGTTCTGCTAAATATGCTGACAAAATTCCTCTCAAACTTTAATTTTTCAACCCAAAATTAAGTACTGGATTCACATAATGTTCACCTTTGAGTAATTACTTTACAGTGACTTGTCACTATAAGCCCTGACAGTTAAATTTTGAAATCATTCTTATAGACACTGCTTTGTGTGGCGATACAATGCTTTTGTTGCTTTCACTCAAATGCATTTTGACCACTGATTTATCAAAGGCGTATGTGCTGTCCTGTGGGAAAGAATATATAAAAGATCTCTTGTTGCTAATTGGAAAGAATAGCCTATATGGCAGTAGTGGCTTTTCCCTAACAGACGATGCGTTACAAAACACTATTTGTCTCAGATCTAATAGCTGCTGAATAAATAATGTGCTGGTGTTGTTAAACTCATAATAGCCGTTGAATAAACAATGTGCTAGAGTGTTGTTAAACTCATAATAGCCACTGATTAAACAATGTGCTAGTGCTGTTAAACACCTAATAGCCACTGTATAAACAATGTGCTGGAGTGTTGTTAAACTCATAATAGCCGTTGAATAAACAATGTGCTAGAGTGTTGTTAAACTCATAATAGCCGTTGAATAAACAATGTGCTAGAGTGTCATTAAACTCATTAATAGCCACTGAATAAACAATGTGCTGGAGTGTTGCTAAACTCATAATAGCCGTTGAATAAACAATGTGCTAGAGTGTCGTTAAACTCATAATAGCCACTGAATAAGCAATGTGGTGGAGTGTCGTTAAACTCATAATAGCCATTGAATAAACAATGTGCTAGAGTGTTGTTAAACTCATAATAGCCATTGAATAAACAATGTGCTAGTGTTGTTAAACACCTAATAGCCACTGTATAAACAATGTGCTAGAGTGTTGTTAAACACCTAATAGCCACTGAATAAACAATGTGCTAGAGTGTTGTTAAACACCTAACAGCCACTGAATACACAATGTGCTGGAGTGTCATTAAACTCATAATAGCCGTTGAATAAACAATGTGCTAGAGTGTCGTTAAACTCATAATAGCCGTTGAATAAACAATGTGCTAGAGTGTCGTTAAACTCATACTAGCCGTTGAATACACAATGTGCTGGAGTGTTGTTAAACACCTAATAGCCATTGAATAAACAATGTGCTAGAGTGTTGTTAAACTCATAATAGCCACTGTATAAACTATGTGCTGGAGTGTCGTTAAATCAACAATTCTTTACTTTCAAATGCATTTTTTGCAAGACAGCTGATCCCAATGAATAAAAACAGGGTATTTCCTTATCCCTACTTACCATAATAGTCCAGTCAATCTAGGGTTTGACCCCCCCACTAATTGCAACAGTAATGAAACCACTTTTATTTTGACTATTGGTGTCTACCATATAGCTTATAAAAAATCCCACAAAATTTATTTCAAGTTTCAAAATTTAGTACCCTAAAAAAACACGTAACGTTTTAACAACGTGATGCAAAAATCTGTACACTCACTATTCTCTTCACCATGATACCAACAAATAGGTTTTGAAACAAGTATTATATACCAAATCAAGCCTGGAAATAATTTTTTGAGACGTGCCTGTCAAAATGTCCTATGTCTGTCAATTTGTGCCGGTCAAAAACTAAAACATACCTGCCAACAAATTAAATAGAAATTTATAAAATTTTATATTGAAATAAATAAATATTAGTTTTAAAGAATAAAGTGGGGTTTTTAATGTACACCTCATCACAGATACTTCAACTTTTGAATTTTCTTCATGTTTCAACAACGTGGACGCATTTGTACCAAATCGTCACTTACCCATTTCAGCAAAGTACTCTGTGTACACAATAAATATAGCGCAAAAATCGCAAGCATACTGATAGACCCACGAATTCAATTACGCACGAACTTATTTCTGGCTAGGCATATAATAATGAAAGCATGTGTATGATCTTGAAACTCATCAAAATATGTATTTTATACATATTGATTTTTGTGTCAGACAAAATGACCATTAATATTAAATTTGTGACTGTCAAAACTTGACAAATAACAATTTTATACCGGACAATGTCCATGACCGAGCACTTATTTCCAGGCTTGCATGATATGCATGGGCCAAGGGGAGTCTCCATGCACACACACACCCTATAATCCTTTATGAATGTTACTATTTTGATCCATCTGTTAAAAGATTACTAGTTGGTAGCAAATTAGTCATCTTTTAATCTTCTTTCTTGGTGTGAGCGGGTTGAGTAGTGATATACCAATGGCCATATCTGCCACTAAAGTCATATTTTGGTCAATTATAAGATAAGATTTAATAACTGACTATAACTTAATTAATCTATACCATGTATGATACACTTAAATAGAATAGAATATAAAATATGATTGCATTTAAAGTTATGTGCTGACTAATGAGAATTGTCATTTTTATGTTAAAAAATGTTATATATTATTTTCATGATTTAATAAGGTAACTGATTATCTTTAGCTATAACTCAACCAATTTTTAAAATATGACATGTTACATACCTTATAAATATGTAGTATATTAGCCATCTGTTAAAACATATTTGAGCAAAATATTTACAATAATTGCAAACATATGACCACTGATTTAACTCTACACCCAAAATTAAAAATACATTAAATTGTGGTAAAAAGATTTATAAATACATTTTTACTTAATTAATCTATACCAAGCTTGGTATACATAACCACAATGGAATACAAAGCAATGTAAATGTATATAAAGTTATGTGCTTACTTGTAAATTAATAACAATTGTCATTTTAAAG
>JAULBS010139517.1:0-12814 GCA_032355785.1 Symmetromphalus regularis | reverse complement strand
CACACACAGGGATTTATTCAGTCTTTATACACTACTGAACTTTGGCCCCTTCCCAAAGGCAAATGGTACTAAAAATTCCCAATTTCTGGACTATAAATTAATATAATTATATATGGTTTATATAATATTACAGTTACATAAATTCAGTGGTATGAAAAACACTTCCCATTTATGAATTAAATTGCGCTTATTTTCTAAATCCCTTCAGCCATAGGACCCTGATGAAAAATCCTAGATAAATCCCTGATATATATATATATTTATATATATATTTTAACTTCTTGTGATGCATTATGTCCCTGAAAACCATGTTTTTCATCATTGAAAGTTTTTGATTTTTTTCTTCCCTAAAGAGTATAAACCCTGTCTTTTTATACAGGTAGAACATTAAGTTTTTCCAGATTTCAGTTTTAAAACATGGCAGTGTGATACATCAGAAACATTTTACTGGTTTGTGTGCGAAAGGGTCATTAAATGTTTCGAAAATCATGGAAAAGTTTTGAAATTTAATTCTTGGAAGTTTGCAGGAACCCTGTAATAATAAGCAGAAATTGTATTTGTCCACCAGACATTGTACATCTGAAAATGTGCTTGCTTGACAGTATTCTGACCTGCCTACCTTTCATGTTTCTGTGTAATATTTCCAGCCAGACACCCCAAACTGTGGCATTCTAACTTTCTGCTGAATGGCCGGATCACCTAGATTTTTATTTATTTTTTATTATCACTAAAGTTGTCAGAGTTCGGTTGCACTGAGAGCATTTGCATAACTTCCTGGATGAAGATAGAATGACATTACTCATGGATCTTGCGATTGGTGATGATTTGGCTGAGGTGCGACCAACCAGCAATATTTGCTGTGATCTCCATTTACAGTGACATACTGCAATTGCTCTTAAGACTGGTGGTAGGTTATTGTACGATTTGTGGTCGTGCAATTACCAATCATTAGAGAAGATCGATTGTAAAAGCAATCATAGGAAATCGTGCAACTATTACACAATTTAGTAATACATTCAATGTCTATTCCCAACACTGCTTTTTTTAAATATATATTTTAAAAGGTTGCCATGGCAACAGCTGCCAATTTTGAAATAAGTGTTTTTAATGGACCCAAACATTGAAAATACACCTCATATTATGCTATTTAGTAATGCATTCAATGTCTTTTCCCTACACTGCATATTTTAAATATATGTTTTTAAAAGTTTGCCATGGCAACAGCAACCAATTTTCAAATAACTGTTTTTAATGGACCAAAACACTGAAAATACACATCATATTACACAATTTAGTAATACATTCAATGTCTATTCCCTACACTGCATTTTTTAAATATTTATTTAAAAAAGGTTGCCATGGCAATAGCTGTCAATTTTAAAAATATGAATTGGCCAGCAATTTACTAATATGTAATTTAAACAGTACTTGAAAAAAAAAATAATGTTTATTCAAGGATGCGTGAAATATTAATTCTGCGAACATGGCAATTTATCTTTAGCGTGAAAATTACACCCCTCGAAAATAAATTATCTTTACAGTAGTTCTGAAATAATTACATTGCAACATGTAACGAGTCTTTCAAAAACCATCTAATTATAGGAAATCTATATTTTTATGAATTAATAAAATAATACTTTCTGGTCTGTTAGCTTGAAAATATAAAACAAAAGTGAATGTGTTATTTAAAACTACAAGTATGTGCATTGCGTACACTGTATAGAAGTAACAAACATGCAAGGAAATATTAATTATACACTATATTTGAGTTTTTCAGACTTGATTGCACAAATCTAATAAAATAATGCTCTCTGATCCATTAGCTTCAAAATATAAAACAAAAGTGAAAGTTTTATTTGAAAGCTTCTAATGTATTTAACGCAAGGATTCATCGAAATAAAAAGGTGTAGACAATGTACATGCATTTTTTAAGTAAAGCAACATCTAACCTGTTTTATATGAACATTTACAAACATAAATGTATGCATTTAAATAAATCTAGCATAAAGCTGCTTTTGTATGTTTCGCGTAGCTTAAATGCAATATTTTGTATATATATTTGTTTTATTTTTCATGTGTAATGTGGTGGGATTTTAATAGGGTTTTTTCTTTCCAAGCTGTTTGTGTGTACTGATTGGTCATCAGTAACTAATGCTGCTTATGATTGGTGGTAACGATTTCATTGTGATGACGTCAGGACAAATTGTTTGAGTGACTATACCCTTCTGTATACTGAGTGATCTTTGAAATTTATTTTTATGATTAAAACTAAAGCAGGAACCTCATTCTTTGAATAAGAACGTTCATCAGGTCTTGATATCGTTGTGCATTTATTCCATCCGAACAGGAGGAATCAGTACACTGTCACAATTACTTTGTGGTGAAGTCTAACATTTTTTGGCGATTGGAGTCATTTGTCATGATGCATCCAGTGGGGTATCTATATTTCTTAACCCTCGGTGCAGTCTTTCTTTGTTTCCTTCATGCAAACCAGGACACAAGTCCAGCATTAAATAAGTATGACTTAAATGGAAACATTTGGTTTTCCTGTGCTTTAAACTGTCTCCGATCGTCTGGCTGTGGATGGATTGTTCTTGATCAAACCTCACATACTTGTTATGCTAATACCTCGATTAACTGCACTCTGCTAGCAGTTGGAAGTGAGACATCCATTGACCGTTTTCTTGTATACAGCAGAGCATATCGAGAGTTGGAAACTAGGGGATATCAAGTGTTTTTCTCATATACCCTAACTAGTTTTAAGTTTAAATACAACACTGTAAATATTGTAAATCAAGTGTTTTCTTTGTCATGTACTCTAACTTGTTTTAAATTTAAATAGAATGCTTAATTACTGTCAAGTGATTTTTCTCATATACCCTAACTAGTTTTAAATTATATACAAGACTGTAAATATGGTAAATCAATTGGAGTTTTTTTCTATTGTATACTAACAATTTTTAAATTTAAATACAAAATTGTAAATATGGTAAATCAAGTGTTTTTTCTGTTGTATACTAACTAGTTTTAAATTTAAATACAAAACTGTAATTTTAGATCCGTATGCAAAGCTATAATTATTGTAAATCAACTGGTTTTTCTGTTATATATATACAAACTAGTTCTAAATTTAAATACGACGCTGTAAATATGGTAAATCAAGTGTTTTTTTCTGTTGTATACTAACTAGTTTTAAATTTAAATACGACACTGTAATTTTTGTAAATCAAGTGGGGTTTTTCTGTTTATATACCCTAACTAGTTTTAAATTTAAATATAACACCCTAAATATTATAAATCAAGTGGATTTTATTCTGTTGCATGCTCAAACTAGTTTCCAATTTAAATACAACACTATAATTATTGAGAAAACGTGATTTACAGCGTAGCAAGTATTGAATTCAAGTATCATCCCATCAATAATAAGTGGTCTCAAAAGTATTGTTATTATTATTATTATTATTGTTATTATTATGCCTACATGTATGTAGTTTATATTGAGTATTTTATTAGTTGAAGGTTTACTTGTGGACCATAAAATTCTACTTGCTTAAGGCATTGGGCAGTGGTATTTTTCAAGCCCTGCAGAAAGAAATGGAGCTAACAGTTGCTTCCAAAATTAACAATATGAATTTTATAGATCTGATAATTACGATAAAATTCATAAATAATTTGCACTGATCATATCACTGGCACCCTGAGAATTAACAAATGTTTGACATGCAGTAGTTGAAGATTAATAAATCAATGTTCTGTTGTTGAACACAAAAGAAACGTTCTCTTGGTATGGTAATGGATATTGAATTTTGAAGTTAAATATCAATAGAAGCATACACTGTATACACTTAAGTAATTTACAATGAAAAATTAATCATGTTCTTTGTGATTTTCTTCAAATTCTCTTTATTTACTTTTTCAGTCTTGCTTCACCAAGTGTATATTTTATGAATTAATAAAATAATTCTTTCTGGTCTGTTAGCTTGAAAATAAAAAACAAAGTGAATGTGTTATTTAAAACTACACATGGGACCCCCAATAGCCGATATTTATTTTGGTGTTGTATGATCAGTAAACAAATATTAAACTTAAACATTAATGTCAACAACATCAAGTTAGAAAAATACATTGAACATTACTATAATATTTTATCATAAACAATTTCGTTATTGGCATATTCCAAATTCAATAAAATAAGAAAGGCAATGCACTGGTAACCTGATTGATTAATATATTCCCAATTCTAAATGCTCTTTATGATAAACTCTTTTTCATTGTTTATTGATTGGCCTTCAATAATTAGCACCTGTTATAACTAGTGGTAATGATTTCATTGAGATGATGTCAAAAACAATTAATTGGTCTTGCAAATTTATTTTTATGATTAAAACTGAAACAGGAACCTCATTCTTTGAATAGAAAATTAAGCAGGACTTTATTTACCTGAGCATTTATTCCATCTGAAATGGTTACTTTGTTGACATATTCCAAATTCAGAAATAGCAAAGCACTAGGTGTTCTGATTGGTTAATATATTTACAAATCGATATGTTGTGTTAACAAACCACTTCTGTGTGTACTCATTGGTCATCAATAACTAATGCTGCTTATGATTGGTGGTAATGATTTCATTTTGATGACATCAGGAGAAATTGTAACTATACCCTTCTGTGTTCCGATTGGTCATCGATAATTAATGCTGCTTATGATTGGTGGTAATGATTTCATTTTGATGACATCAGGAGAAATTGTTTGAGTAACTGTACCCTTCTGTCTACTGATTGGTCTTTCAAATTTATTTTTATGATTAAAACTGAAGCAGGAACCTCATTCTTAGAATAAAGAACTTTCGCAGCCCTTTATATCGTTGTGCATTTATTCCATCAAAACAGGAGGACTTGGTACATTGTCACAGTTACTTTGTAGTGAAGTCTGAACATATTTTGTGAGTTGATTCATTTGTCATAATGCATTCAGTGGGATATCTATATTTCTTAACCCTCTGTGCAGTCTTTCTTTGTTTCCTTCATGCAAACCAGGACACAAGTCCAGTTTTAAATAAGTATGACTTAAATGGAAACATTTGGTTTTTGTGTACTTTAAACTGTCTCCGATCGTCTGGCTGTGGATGGATTGTTCTTGATCAAATCTCACATACTTGCTATGCTAAGACCTCTATTAACTGCACTCTACTAGCAGCTGGAAGTGAGGCTTCCATTGACCATTTTTTGGTATACCGCAGAGTATACCCAGAGTTGGAAACTAGGGGATACATTAGAGAAACACAATTTGTTCAGATGAATCCATCATTCATGACAACATGTACAACACTGATGTTGTGTAATACTCCTCCTTCTGTTTCTAATGCTGAAGTTGAGTACAGCACGAAGTTCCCAGGATCAAAAGCAAAGTATGTTTGTAAAGAAGGATTTTCATTTTGTGGACTCCATCATAAAGAGGTTACTTGTCTGAATAATGGACTGTGGGAGGAACTGAATGGTGGCTGTTATCGAGACACTTGGTTAGACCTGACATCATCTCAAGAACTAAACTGTCCTCTCACAGTTGGAACTGTCATTGAATTCATTGGAATACCAAGTGAAAACACACGTTCTACATTTTCTCTTAATGGCAGAGATATAAAATATGTTGTTTACCTTGAATTACGTTTTGAAATGAATGAACGTAACAATGTAGTAGTACTAAATAGTAGAACAAATAATGGCGCATGGCAAAAAGAAGTGTATCCCAGTACTTTTCCCTTTCAAGCGGGGACGTCATTCAATATTACAATTATTGTGAACAGACTGCAATATGATTTTGTTGTAGATGGAGTGCATCTAATATCATTCTCACATCGCTATCCAATTGAAGATGTCCTTTCTTTTGGATTGGATTACAAATTTACACTAACTAGTGTTAAATTTAAATATAACACACAGTAAATATTATTATGAGTCAGCTGTTTTTCATTGAAATCATTTTTATGATTCAGAGGCAGATGTAGATGGTGTGTACACATCAGTATACGATAGGTGTTTTTTCATTTGAACTGTACGTTACACTAAATAGTGTTAAATTTAAATATAACACACTGTAAATATTTTGTTAAATAAGCTGGTTTTGTAAGAATCATTTTTATGATTCAGAGGTAGATGTAAATGGTGTGTACACATCAATATTCAATAGAAGATGTTTTTTTCTTTTGAACTGTATAAGTTATATTAACCAGTAACTAACAAAAACATTATGGTAAATCTCCTGTATACACTAACTGGTTTTGATAAATTTTGGTAAATAAGCTGGTTTTTGTTAGAATCAGTTTTATGATTCAAAGGTAGATATAAATGGTGTGTACAAATCGATATTCAATAGAAGATGTTTTTTTTTTTGAACTGTATAAGATATTAACTAGTAACTAACTAAAACATTATGGTAAATCTTATGTATGCTCTGGTTTTAAATGTAAATACATCATAGTATGAATATTATGGTAAATCAGATGTTCTTCATTGGAATAATTTTTATGATTATATATTTATGTATAATGCCATTTATATGAAGCAATTTGCAATCATATACTTGTCACCTTTACTGGTACACATAATGCTGTAACTTACATATATACATTTTGGCAGCCACATCTTGATTCTGTTCAGTCACTTGGCAGCCATTTTGGGTTCTTTAAATGTCTTTTCATTAAATTTGTTCATGATAAAGTACAAATTTAGTCATGGAATAATTTGCTCTATCTTATATATATACATATATATATATATATTTTAGTAGGCCATCTCAATTTTTTTCATCTGCCTAGCGGCCATTTTTTTCTTTTTTAATGAGTTTTTATTAAATTTGTTCATGCTAAAGTAGAAATTTAGTCATAAATGGAATAATTTGCTGTATCTTTTATATATAGATTTCAGCAGGCTATCTTGATTTCCTTCAGTCACCTGGTGGTCATTTTTTTAAATGTGTTTTTATTAAATTTGTTCATCCTACAGTATAAATTTGGTCATAGATGGAATGATTTGGACACATTTTACAGGGTGAAAATGTTTATTGTAATAATTTCACATTTTATTTTTCAATTTTGAGGATCAAAAACTTTAAAATTCAGCTTGGTATCCTATTTTTTCATAATCAGTACCCCAAAATAGGTTAATAGAACTGGATACCACATTCTACACAAAAATAAATATGGTCCTGTCTATGACTATGTGTCAAAATAACCAAATGTTTGACATCAATTACTTGAGTGTTAAGACAAAACCTAGCAAGTCATATTTATTAAATGTTTTTAAAATTGTTGAAATAGAGCATCCGTCTGCTACATTTTCCATTCCAACCAGTGGTCTACAACTAATTCATCAAAGGCCATGTTATGTGCTGTCCTGTCTGTGGGAATGTGCATATAAAACACCCCCTGCTGCTTATTGGAAAGAGTAGCCTATGTGGCAGAAGCAGGTTTCCTCTAAAGAAATATGTCAGAATGACCATATGATTGACGTCCAATATCTGATGATAAGATAAAAATCAATGTGATCTAGAGGCGTCGTTAAATAAAACAAACTTTACTTTACCATCTGCTACTTGCTAGGTTTTTTCATAATGAAATTTGACAAGCAGATTATTTTGTTAATTTTGTATGCTTTATAAAGTGAGGCCAAACCTAGTAACTCCAAAAATGGCACTAACTCAGTGTGACTTGGTAGGTTTTGCCGTAACACACAAGAATAGCCGATGATTAATATTTAACGCAAACCACCTTTTTGTTCATGTGTCAGTTATGCAAAATTAAATTTAAGTAAACCGCAAATCGGTTACGTCATGACAAGTAGACGTTCAGAATTACAGGAAGTTTATTCACACAGACATACAAGTATTCTGACAAAAACGTTTTAGACAGATTTTTAGATACTTGATGCGCAGCGAACCAGTAGACAATGTTATATTGCAACTGTTGTAACTTAAGACCGGTCAAAACTAAAAATGCTGAGTACAGAGTCGAGCCAAAAGGTTTATTGAAATGTCTACAGACAAAAAATGGGGACGGCTAAAAGCTGTTATTTCATCTTTAGGAATATAATTATGATGACATAATATTGGATTGCATATAATTTTATGTAAACAGGTCTTACAAAAGTTTTAAAATACCCACATCGCAGAATGACCTTTCAAAAACAAACATTTGGAACATTACTGAAGATAAAGTGAAAGTAGCTTGGACAGCGCGAAACGAAAAAAAGGAATTTTGAAGTTTTCATTGAAAAACAAAAAAAAATAGCTAACTTTAGCAAACATTAAAAAAAATGTTTTATAAATTATTTTCTTTCGTATTTTGTTTGAGCTAAAAATTATGTATTTAAAACATAATTTCAATGTAATTTTGAGGTAACTGATCAGGTAATTCACGGGTTGTGCAAATATATTTCACGTAAAAGAACGATGGGTTACCTAGGTAAAAACCACGTGAACCGACTTCTGGTTACCTCAGATTTCAAAATATTGTTCCTGTGTTAAACAAAACAAATAATTTCTGGGTGTGCTGAATTGTTTTGATTTGTAAGCCTACCTGGAGCGGATACAATGTCCGATGGTTCTGATCCTGAAGACGCTTCTGACATTTCTGTTGATTGGTTCATTGGAGATAAAGAATCATCTGAAAAAACATCGAACAAATAAATTTAGACTTTTGAAAGTCGATATATAATGGCTTAATGCATCCCTAAATTAACGTTAGTCTTTTATATTTCCTTTTAATTTAATTCTATAAATTCTCTCTCTCTCTCTCTTATATACATACTCCTATCATCAACCTCACTCTTGTGGTGCTCCATTTAGAAATATATGTATATACGTAAATTTCTGTATACATACATGTATATTACCGTATATTAGCAGACACTGCAATAAACCAACCCCTCAGTTTGACCCTAAATATCTGGTACAAAATGATCAGTCTTGTGTATAAGCTGAAGTTGATTTTCCTGGTAATAGTCTGATAACTGGTAAGTTTATGATATAAAATGACAGAGATGGTTAATTAATAAAAATAAATTGCTGGCCAATTCATACATGTATTTTCAAAAATCTAATCAAACACAAATTACCTCCATCAATGCTATATTTAATTGTGTTATATATATATATATCTATTTGGATAGTGTCATCCATTATGTCACACATGCGGTGTAAATATAATAATGCACCCATGAAATATTGTTCTGGTAAGAAATGAACAAATGTAGAAAATGGTTTTAAAATTATCGTTCACATAATACAACAGCAAAATATTAATTTAATTATCCACAGCATATTTAATCTGGAACCTCCTCTCTGTCACTCACTCTGCATGTATAGTGAAACAGAAACTTAGTGGTAATAGTAATTAGTGATCACCATTTTCAGACACACAAACAAAGATGGCGGCCAAACCACACTTAAAATAAAACAAGTAATTTATTAATTACGTTTATCAAACATAATTTATGCCACACTTAACTTTAAACAAATATAGCATGATGTGATGTTTTATTTATATTTTCTCACGAGTTACTATTATCACAGTTTTGAAGTGTGACTGCTGACTTGTCATATTAAAAGTTTGACAATGAGTTATCGATCCGAATTTTATGTCTCTATCTGTAGACTCTATGAATAAGCCAACTGTTCTTTTTTGTAAAGTATTTTTGGTTTTCAAAACTCAGCTAATACACAGCAATATATGGTATATGTATGTATTTGTATATTGTATCTAGATGTATGTATGTACATGTATGTGCATGTTTGTATAGCTTTCTTAAAGTATATACGTTTGTGTAATTAATTACTATATTTATTGTACACATATATTTTTTAAGTTTGTGTTCAAGGCCCCTAACAAATTAATGCCTCTGGGCCAATACATATTTTTTTTTTTTTAAATTAATGCGAGTGACAGGAAATTAACATGAATGGCCTCCCTTTGATATAGTAGTTTCCGAACAACACGTTTGTGCAGCAATCAGCCAGTAATGCAATTCCCTAACACCACCGCAGAGTAGGGGGGTGGGGAGGGTGGAATGGTGGGCATTGCCCTCCCACTTTTTAGGGGACAATTAAAAAAATAAATAAAAATATTTTTACTGAATAAAAGTATTTTAAGGCTCGATGATAAAAATAAAGTGGCCGAAATCCGGAGTTAATTTTCTAATCACAAAACATGTATACATAACACGTGGTTGGGAGCTTACCAGACTATTGTCTGTTTGCTCTACTTGGAACATGGTTTTTGATGAATAAAAAACAAAATATATAACTTGAAGTTAATGTTGATATTTTTTTTAATAAAAAAAATGTCCTATTTTTTGTCTAGGTTGGTTTGAACATTGGTTCTATTATGTTTAAACCACAGTCAAAAGTAATTGTTTTACATTTCCAGCCGGCGCTACTTAGACTGCCATGTTTTATTTGCTCCAGAATTCATATAAAAATAGGGGTGTTAGGTAATTATTTGTATAATGTATTTTTAAGGCATGCAATTATTATTTTATCATAACTTAATATCAATGCCATATTTACAAAAAAATATTTATTAAAGCAAAAAACAATAAAAGAGACGAATATTACCAGACTTTTTTGCTATTTCCAAAACTCTTGTCCTTTTTAACCAAGATTCACGCAAACTAAAGTAATCGACAACAATCCATGTTCCAAGTAGCATAAACAGACTATACATGTAGTAGTTTAGTAAACATTTGAACTTACACTTATATTACATTCTGGTGTCATAAGTTTGTCTTGTGTTGCTTTTAGCAGTTTTTAATAAAATATGATAAGCATTTTAATGTTTGTTTTGTTTGAAAGACTCATCATATATGCACTAAAGTTAGAAATAAATGTGTCACATTATTAATGTGAGTAACATGGACTCGTATCTCTCGCATTAATATCACGTTCGCATTAATTTCAAAATTACAGTATTACTCGATATGTAAAAATCATTAAAGTAAAGTTTGTTTTATTTAACTACACCTCTAGAGCACATTGATTTTTATCTTATCAGCTATTGGATGTCAATCATATGGTCATTCTGACATATTTAGAGGAAGCCCGCAGCCGCCACATGTTACTCTTTCCGATAAGCAGCAAGGGGGCTTTTATATGCATCATCCCACACAGGACAGCACAAACCAGCCTTTGATGAACCAGTTGTGGACCATTGGTTGGAATGGAAAATAGTCTGAACTGCTAATGGGTCCACTGAGGATTGATCCGACGACCAACTGGTTCACAGGTGGACACGCTACCGTTTGAGCTAGGTCCAGCTCCTAAAAATCATTATTTCATGAACTGCAAAGCCATGACGTACAATTTGAGATATATGCTGGCTCTACAAGCATAAGTGAAGTTGAGGTTACCAAGGTTGCACACCACCATATATTCTTTTATGCGTTTCAATGTTATTTAGACACGTAGGATTTCTCACAATATCAGAAGAAACATAGGAAAAGCATTTTTTTAAAGTATAATTAGTTGGTAATCATTCAGGTACAAAATATTTATATGCTGACCACTAATATTTTTAGCTATGCAACCGTAAACCTATGTCACTATTTTGTTACACTGTCAAGTCACAACATGCACAGTGGTTCAAGTTTTATACCTATTATAGCAAATTATGATACAAAGGCTGGATCAGTAGATCAACATACTGTACAAACAATTTGCATGTTTCACTTTTAAAACAATGTTCATCTATCTTTCTGAAGTTTATATTAATGATTGAAAACATCTCTTTCTTAACCAGACAACATTAAGCTGCTATACTTAGAAAGTCAAAGTCAATAGTGACATAATACCCACAGATTTCAATCAAATCTTCTTTTTAAAAAGAAGAGAACAAAACATTACAGAATTATCTCCCTTACTACATTTGTATGTATTACAGAATTATATCACTTACTACATTTGTATGTCCATTCTGTTTGATTACCAATATTTGCTTTGTATGAAAACACCACATTGCAAATGTTAAGAGTTATCTCCCTTGCCATATCAAATTCTTTAAGTGAAAGGTCAAATAAAAATTTAAAATATGAAATTTTCTGTTTTAAAAGCAGCCCTATTGCAAAACAAATGTTAGTTATCTCCCTTGCCATGTCAAATTCCTCAAGTGAAAAGTCAAATTAAAAGTATGAAATTTTCGTTTTAAAAACCAAACAACAAAACAGATGTTAGTTATCTCCCTTGCCATGTCAAATTCTTTCATTAAATAAAATATGTGAAATTTTCTTTTCGAAAAGCTAACAAGAAAGCGAGGTTATCTCCCTTACCATGTCCATTCTGCACAGCCTCGACAAGCATGACAGAGGTTGAGGTTACGGTGATTTCCTCTTTGTGAGTAGAATCGTTTGGCACAGAGATAGGTAGACCAGCTGACTTCTGTGTTTCAATCAGATCCTTCTCTAACTGAAAGATCTGCAGAGAAAACACAAAACATTTTAATAGTTCAGAATAAAATAAAAAATACATTTTAACATACCAGGGATCCTGCAGACTTCAAAGAATCAAATTTCAAAACATTTCCATGATTTTTAGTCAAATTTAATAATCTTTCTAACAAAAATCTGTAAAAAATTCACAAATGTATCACATGCCATAAACAAAATTTGGAATCTGGAAAAATTGAATGTTCTACCTGAATAAAAAGACAGGGTTTATACTTTATAGGCACAGGCCTCTGTGGCGCAGTGGTCAAGCTATCGGACTCGAGGCTGGTAGGTACTGAGATCAAATCTCAGTCGAGGCATGGGATTTTTAATCTCAGTATCGG